>JAVJAP010000313.1:0-187720 GCA_034770075.1 Aralia elata
CCATTCGAATTGTCTAATACCCCAATGGTTAATGTTAAGTATTCGTTATAACATCTTATAAATATCATGTTATGTAAAGTGTAGAACATCACTTTACATTGTCGGGGAGCATTACATTTTGCTTACGCGCCATGCCTGACAAACAAACACCTCCGTATTGGGGGGCCCCCTAATTACACTATTCAGGTTCCGATAAATGGCCAAATTTAGACCAATCTACAGACCTCCAAATTTGAAAAATACTTAAAGAACAAAAGATTTTTTTGTGTGTGTGTGGTTGGGTTTGTTTTTTTAGGTTGGGGGTGGTGTGTGTTGGAGGGTGTTTGGGTTTTGTTTGTTTTTTTTTGTGGGTTGTTGGGTTTTGTGGGTGGTGTTTGGTGTGGTGATAGGTCTACTCGTTCTCTTTCCGAATCATCTTGAATCATCTCAATCCGAGTTCGTAGGAGAAAGTTTATTGCCATTTTAGTAAAGGGCGTCAAAGCTGTCATAGCTAACTGCAGCCAACCCAGCTCCGCCAGCGCTCAAATGGCCTTCCTCGTAAAATGAGCGCCGTCGGGCGCGCTCAAACACTGGCTGTTTCCCAGGTGAAGCAATTGCACCTAGCTTCGCGGTCTTCGACCTCATTTCACTCCGATCTTCATATCTTCTTCAATACACGTTCAAATTGGTTCCTTTTCGGACTCTATGGACTCCTATTTCAATGGGGCTTCATACATATCAAAAAATGCAGAGCTACCCATTAACATTAACATATTCAAATCCTTGACCAAAACTACTTCAACTCACGTTTTATTTTCGTGTTCTTGGTGTTCTTCCACCTAAATCAACACCAAAATCTTCGTTGTTAACACCTTTTTTACTCCATTCACAACCGGTTTAAAAACTTATAACCCATGAAAGTTACAATATCATAACAACAAATGAACTTAAACAAACAAGAAATCATTGCTACAAGTCCTCTAAATCGTCCAAATGTCCAAAGTTCCATTGTTCTTCCATGTTCTTCTTACCTCCGTAAGCATATGTACGGTATTTATTGCGTTTTTGTTTCATTTTGATGTTTAATTAATGGCTTATATAACCTCTTAACAACATTTACAACCATCCAACACAAACCCAAAAACAACAAGAATCGCAAGAAAATCAACCCATGAGCATAAAAGCTCTAGAACCATGAAAAGCTTGAAAACCTTAACCAAATCAAATGGAAATGGGTTCAAGTTAATGATTTACCTCTATAAACCCCTCCTAGATGATATGAAGCTTTGCTAGGGCTTGGCTTGAGTCTCCTTCTTCCTTTTTGGTTCGCCCGAACCTCTTCTTCTCTTCCTTTCTTCTTCTTCTTTTTTTTTCCGGCGACTCTTCTTCCTTTTCCAGTGACTTTTCCGGCGACTTCTTCCTCCTTTCTTCTTCCTCTTTGTTGCAGATTTTCCCTCTTTCTCTCTCTCTCTCTATCAGCTGAAGCAACTTGGAATGGTTTGAATGGGATACAAGAAAGAGATGGAATTGTTTGAATGGAATGGGAGAGTGGAGGAGTAATTTAGGGAGAATGGGTTTGTGGCTCAATGAGCTTGCCGGCAACTCCCTCCCACTCTCTCATTTTCCTAGCTTTTGATTGGTTGATGGGTTTTGGTTGGTTCCCTCTTGGAGTAACAAGCCAAAATAAATACCCAAATACACAAAAATATATCCAAAAATTACCACTTTTGTACCAAAACTGGTAAATAACTCTACCCAAAATTAAAATGGGTACTCCCATAAAATATTGGGATGCATAAGAATAATTATTATGGGATTTGCCCAATTATTCGGAACACCCATATAATATATTTCGGATACAGATAAAATCACGTATCAGCTCAAATAAAATTTCCGACACTTGGAAAAATTATTCGTACGCATACACGTATTTATGAAATTTATTAAAATCGAAAAAGACACAAAAATTTTATGCGTGAATAGTGCCTCGGGAAACGTGCCCCGTGAATAGTGATTTTGCGATCTTTCGCAAAATCAATTATTCACTCATACGACTCAATAACGCATAAAACTTCATACATTGACATCATCCAGGTTATAAAATAACCTTAAAGGACATCACATAAAAATAATATTTAATCCATTTAATAATATTAATAAATCCAAATTACAAGGGTATTCACGATTCGCGATCGCTGCTCTTCACGATTAACTCCCCATAATCATATACATCATCGCACATATATCTCGCCCATAATTCGGGTTAGCGTCTTTACAATAAATAACTCGTCCAATAATATTATCCTTCAACTATTTATTTAATCCAATAAATAGTACTCTAGCGATATTTCTCGAATCTGCCAAATTAGCTAATACGAAAACTTTCATACTTACTAATCATCGTCTACACATAATCTAGATTATAATATAACCTTTAAACTCTTAACACATAATATTATTAATAAAAGTCCATTTTATTCAATAATATTCATAAGCTCGGATTATCTAGCTATCCACGACTCGCGATCATTACAATAATTAACTATTAACTCATTCATTCTAAATCTATTTATATATTTCACATTTATATATATACATATTAAGCTCACCAAAAATCACATAGATATATATAACACATATATATTCAAACTCGAATCATAATAAGAATTATTCTATATTAAATTCTTATTATAATTATTCTCGAAAATCCGGGTTGTCACAGAGAAAGAAAGAGCAAATGTAGGGGGGGTGTATAATACATATACAAATCATATCTATTCATTTTATTAAACAAAAATCTATTTTCTTTCTCTTTCCTCTTACTTCCTATTTTGAAAAAAAAAGATATCTAAAGAGAGAGAAAGAGGAGAGGAGCGGAAACCATAGAGGAGGAAAAGGGAGGGAGTTTTTGGTGTGTCCAAAGCCCCATAATCAAAATTAGAAAGAAGAAGAGAGAAGATCAAGAAAAGGTATAACTCAAACACTAGTTTATTTCCTTTTTGTTTAGTTTATTTTGATGGGATAAAGATTTAAGGTTTTAAAACTTATAAACCTTAGATCCACGAGTTAATAAGTGTGTTATGTGTAGATCTATCACTTTTGAGTGTCAAAAGTTAGATCTAAAGTAAGAAAATGAAAACTATATTTTAAAAAGTTAGAAAACCCTTGTTTTCTTTCACATTATATAATTACCATTTGAAATCTATAAACTCTTTTTGCGATCCGTCAAAAAGAAGTGTTAGATATATAAGTTAAGTGTTAAACCCAAGTAGTAGAACTCAAAAATAATAAGTACAAAATTCGTAGGGACTGTTTTGGTAAAAACAGTCCAGATTTTTCAAAAAAGGGGAAGAAAATTGTTACAGGTTAGTCCCTTCTGGGGGTAGTTTCGTCAACTTTTTGTACTCTAAAAATTCTAAAAACATTTGAAGTGATAATATGGGAAGTTATCTGAGCTTCATAAAAAATTGAGAATTTTTGGCCATGTAAAATGAAAGTTATAGATTTTATGGTAAAGGATTACTTTCAAAAGTACACCCGAATAACTCTTTGTGGTTAACTCCAATAATTATGAAATTGTTACTGGAAGTATATATATATATATATGTTAGGGTCATACACTAAAAATTTCAGAATTGTCTGGAAATATTTCGATTTATGATAAATGTAGCAATATTTTGACTGTTTTGGACAATTTAAATATAGTAAATGGATTTTAAAAATTCTGGGAATAGTATATGTTTATAAGGGTGACATATTCTGTCAAATCTCAGAAAAGAAATATTTTTGGTGATGATTTGGTATTTTTCATGGAAATAGTTTAGTTATGAATAAATGGATTAAATTAGTTATGTAATGTTTAAAAATTTGAAAAATAGGACCCTAGATATGCTATATGCAGATTTTTGAAGGTTATGATTGTTCAATGTTGATGTGATATTATGGTTGTGGTATTTTAAGATGAATTATAAATTCGATATATTAAAAAGGGATTATAGTGTGAATCCAACTTGTTGGATTGTATTATTCGGCTTGCTGAATTGTTGAATCCGGCTTGTTGAATTGGTAAATATAGTTTGCTGAATTAATGAATCCAGTTTGCTGAATTAGTGAATCCAGCTTGCTGGATTGTAGGATAGTTTGAATCCAGGTTGCTGGATTGGATGTCAGTTAGAATCCAGTTGGTTGGATTGGTATGTTTGGATAATCCAACTTACTAGATTAGGTATTCAGGCTTAATGGATTATAAAGAGAACTTATAAAATGAAAGACTTAGTATTAATTCATAAGGTATATGATAAAGTAGTGGTATAGTCGTACTCTTTAATAGTTGATATATAGTGGCTAGGCTAAACGATTCCTTCAGGGAGCGGAGGTATATACGAACTAACAACCGATCTAACTCACTGTGAGACGGAAACTAGTTTATTGGTTGTTTGTGGGAAACCACACAGCATACTATATTGAACACTGTTAAAGACTACATGTGTGCTAGTTTTAGAATTATAAATACATATGGTGTTAAGGTGTTATCTAATATTTGATTATGTGCTTAAATATTAAAAGTAGTGATATGAGGTATAATATGATATGCTAATTAAAAGATCAATCTTATAACTGATATGTCTTTCATAAAAGATTAAGTTAGATTGCGTAGCACTAATCGATGGTACAGGCAAGTTCCCTAATCTTACTCAAATTTATATTGAGCAATTGAGCAAATTCTTAACCCTAAACTTCTTACGTTATTGCAAGTTCCATCTTACTCAACTTTTACATTGAGCAAGTTCCTCTTAACTCAAATTTGAGGTGTTATGTTTCAAGTATGCTAGTGGTTTAATTCTTTATAATTATTCCACCTCCTTAAATTATTGATTCACACATAGTGCATGTTGCATATGTCCATCAGGTATGAAAGGTTGATCACCTTCATTACCATAAGGTTCAGTTAAATTGTTCATGGTCATTATTGACATTTAGAATTATTGATTTAATCATGCAATTATTAAAATTATGATTCATGCTCTTTCACAATTACTATATTGTTGAAAATTCAGAAGCTTATTCTTTCTTTCAATCATGATATATCTTTCTTGTATTTAAACTTGCTGGGCAAAATAATTGCTCACCCTTACTATATCATGATAACAAATTTTAGATTAATACAAATGTTCGAGAAAAGATAGAGACGGAAGCAAAGGACAAAATTATAGTATTACGCATGATAACTAAATTAGTTATTTGATGTAAGTTAATTGTGTAAACCTTTTTGTGAATCTAAAGGTAAATATGTATTAAAATAAAGGTTATAGACCTTGGGATATATAGCAGAGTTTATTGTATAAACAATTTATGTTTATATCTTCCGCGATAGTTGTAAATATGATGTATCGTGACACACCAGGTCCGAAGTTTAAGGAACACAGATTTGGGGGTGTTACAGGTTGGTATCAAAGCTGTAGGTTATAAACCTTAAGTAAGGGTACCTTAGGCTATAACCGCATGGATGAGGATAAGGAATAAACTCAAATACAGTTTAAGTGCTAAAAGATGAATTTTTGAAAATTCATTAGTAAGTAAAGAAAAAGATAAATAAGATTCAAAGAAGAATCTTGAAAAGTTATAAAGATAAGAATTTGGAGTTACCTGACTCCAGTAGTAAAGATGAAAAGCTTAAATAAAATCATAATATATGATTAAAGTGAAAAATAAAAGATCATAAAACAAAACGATCATGAGATAGAAAAGAATCGTAATATAACACAATTATAAGAAAATGTCACAACGTGATCTGGTGAGGTCATAAAAAGGACAAAGGATCAATCGATTGATTGAAAACTTTATAGCAGAATTATTGTGCAAAAGTTGTACTATGAAATCATACTATGTAAACTCATGAAAGAGTGATTAATGCTGATAGACGAATTAAATGAAATTCGTATTGAGTAAAGGGAAAGTTAGAATTATGTGGAATTTTAATGGAGGACTTATGTTAGTGGCTGAGTTGTACAATTCCTTGTATGGGCGGGGAATTCGTTCTTGGTTTGACAACCACTTAGCTTCCTATATTGATAATTATTGAAATATTGGTTTCGCGCTATCACTATACGTATGACGAGAAGATGATTCTTTTCTCATATTTATATTTGATAGTTAGAGAATATTAAGATTAGGTGCGAGCTCTTTAAACTCATATGTATGGTAATTTCGTGACTCATAATCGTATGGTGGAACCCCTCAACGAATGGACGATTTTGGTCTAACTAGGATAAGTTCCTAAACCCATATGATTGTGGTAAGTTCATGAACTCATAACGTGTGGTATGTTGGACGAACTATACTAGAGTATAAAAAGGTTGTGGATAAAGAATTGAGGATTTTTAGTATAGTAAGCTTTAAAGATGATATAAATAGATAGAATTATTAAGCAATGGATCATTGGAGAAATTGAAGTTGATGGTAGAAGCATAGGTATTCCAAATCTTCTAGCTATGCTAGACTTCGACATTTTTGATATCAAGCCAAATTCGCACTGATGTGCCTTTAAAAATAAAAATAAAATTTTTGTTATCCTCAAAACAAGGTGACAAGGGCGTGTAGATGGACTTCGAGTCATTATCACATCGTTACCTGCTGCGGCATGATAACATCAAAAATGATTTTTTTCAATGGTTTTAAATTGTTTAAAGAAAAGTCTACACTATTTGTTTCGGCTAGATAAAAATGATTTAAAATGTCAAAATGTATTTTTAAATAGTCATTAATGCATCATGGAACCTGGTATAGAATGATAGATGATGGAGTCATCAATGCAGATTAACCTAGTGTTAGATGTGATCATAGTATCGTCAACCCACTATGGTATGATGTAGTATGACAAAGTCAAAAAATGACAGAATCCTCAACGGACTGTAAATACAGTGCGGTATCATGACGTCATAAAATGATTTTCAGAATTTTAAACCAATTAAAGAAAAGTCAATGCCAATTAAAAGTGGCTAGATAAATGTTTCAATTGATGTTCGAATTATTGGTATACGTCTAAGCTATTTGATTCGGCTAGACAAATATTGTAATGATTTATTAAATCGACATAAAAGATGTCAAAGTAAAAAAGCAGACTCAAATGATGTTCTAATAAAATAGACATAATATGATGTTGACTCAAGCATATGATGCAAGTTGGTATCTGACACAAGTTGGTGTCAGCATTATGTGATACAATTTGGTATCAAATTGACACGAGTTAGTGTCAAGGTAATGCAATTTGATATTAAACGAACATAAGTTGGTGTCAGCATTACGTGATACAAGTTGGTATCAAATTAACACAAGTTGGTGTCAAGGTAATGCAATTTGATAATAAACAAATACAAGTTGGTGTCGGTTAAAATACCAGTTGGGGTATAATGGATATAAGTTGATATCGAACCAAAACGCGTATAGTCGTTTAAGGATGTAGATAAGAGATTTCCTGATCAGATGATAGGGAATACTCTAGTTATGGGATATAAGGAAGTTGACCTTAAAATTGTAAGCTCAAAAGATTTAGTTCGAAGATTATAGGACTTTCAGAGTAATAAGAAGATTGCATAGGTAATAGCAGAAAACTATAAAATGAAAAGATAGGTGTACATAGAGATGGATGTTAATATAAATATGTGTATTAATATATGCTATGAGGTGATTAAATTCTAGCATTAATATTAAATTATTTAAAATGAAGGATGAGAAAATAATGTATTTTTATTGTACAGAATAATGCCGCCAAGGAGAAATCAGCGTAATCAATCCGAGGTAGAGAACGAGAATAGATGTCGACGCCGGGTTTTTCTCTTTCTCTTCGTCTTTCCCAATTTTAGCCTTTTGGTTTAGATGATTTTTGGAAAAGGTCGGCATTGAGGTCGACGGGGTTTTGAAAGATCGTTTTTATGATGAGCCAATTAACCAGAGTCGCCAGTTGGTATATTTGAAATGGATGTACCAACTCATCCGAGTTTTCGCTCTTTTGTAAATCGCTGGCTCATATGTGACTCCGAATTAATTTGGTCTGCGAATTGAGATTCATAGAGTTCGGGGGCTTGCTTAGGGTCGTGCTTAAGTGAGGGGAAGGTGTTAGGCACCCCTCGACTTCCGTGAAATACGGTTACCGCAATCTTAATGCTTTCCTATCCTTTTAATTCATGAATATGGGTGGTGTATGTAGGTGCGGCGGCGTGTGTGTGTGTGTGCCTATGTGAATGTTGTGGTGTGAGTTTGTATGAAAGAGTCATTTGGATTTTAGGGAAAATCATGTTTTAATTTGAGTATGCTTCGGAATGTCTTTTCGGTATACCCGAGAAAGCTTTATTCTTTATGAGAAAGGTTTGGTTTTTAATTGTCCAAAAACACTATGAAATTTTCATTAAATGTCGTTTTGGCAAAAGAAGAATTTTTAAATCTTCGTCAAAATAGGAATCGAGATCTATACATTGCTTTCGTGAAACGATCGGGCAATTTCTAGGATCTCTTTCACCCTATGCACAAAGATTTAAATAAAACGTTACTTATTTGCAAAATTCATTTTTTGTGTGTGGTGTTTTGGAAAACGATCTTTCTTTAAGCTTCCTCGTTAGATAGGAATCGACATTCATTAACATTTCTCAAATTTTAACCTCGTGATTTCTAATATCCTACTTTGCTTGATTTTTATGAAAATCTTATCATTTAGCTTTGAAATCAATTTCGCGTCATAAATCAAATCGGAGCATAATCCACACGCCGGAGCTATTCATGGGCATGTAAGCCATCAAAAAATCCCCCGAACGCCAACAATCACAAATTTCACTATTTCGGGGGCCTTAAACACGATTCCCGCCTTGGCGTCGTTTTAAGGCCCAAAGGTTACATGTTACAAAACGAGCAATCTTGAATCTTTCACATACATCAAAAACGTCCATCAATCGGATTTGGACCTCGGTGGGTCGCATTCCTAGGCTCACACGAGATTAATACATGCCTACAAAATGAATATTACATAACTAACCAACCCGGGTTTATCTAATATACCATGATATCCGGAAATGACAATCTAAATAAATTACACCCAACAAATTATCACAAACAAGCTAGAAATTTTATCAATTGGATATCCTCGGGTTGTTAGGAAGAATTTTGTTCCGATGGAACCCTCCCTTGCAAAATGATCTCAAAAAGGATGAAGTCTTGGTATTTGAATAGGATGAGAAATATATTTGATACAATCAAAATTAAAGGAGTAAAATTTCTCTCTTTTTCCTCTCTTTTCTTCCTATTTTTGTTGCAAAATCTACTATTTTTCTCTCAAATTCCGTGCTGCTGTTTGCTGTTTTTCTTCTTCTTCTCCAAAATTTGCTGAACCTCCTGTATGCCGCCTGAAGCTGGCTTAAATAGGCTGGCCAGAGCCAGCCGCAGATCTATCTGCGGCTGGGCCGCAGATGGGATCTGCGGCTGGCCAGCTGGCACGCCTCCCATCGCACTCAGCTGGTAGTGCTGATTTCCCGTGTTTTCGTGCTGGCGCAACCCACTTTGGGCCGCAGATCTATCCGCGGCTGGCGGGCTTGACTTTCTCGATTTTCGTGCCACGCCTCGATTTTCGTAACCGCAACGTCGGTTTTCGCTGACAGGCTCGTATTCCGCAGTTCGGGAACTTCCGGGAGACGTGGCCTGCCACCTCATTCGGAAATGCCTGCCTTGGACGGTCATGCTGTCACGTCGACTTTGGGCTGCCCAAATCATTGCGGCTCGGGTGCCGGGCGGCTCGCCTTTGTGCCCGCTCTTTTGTTCCTGCAAGCTGGTTCAATTGACGATTTCCGCCTCTCCTGTCAAGGTTAGTAGAAGGAAACGCAAAATTTGGGGTGTCTACAGCTGCCCCTCTTTATCATGTTTAATGAAATGATAAATGAAATGAACAGGATAAAGAATAGACACTCGATGCATGAATGACAGTTCGTCAGAATGACAGTACATACATGATGCCTACACATATAGCTTATAATGCAACACAAGATGTAATGCATGCAAGACATTCGTTAAGAGTGTCAATGTATTAACCCCTTGACGTGTGTTTGTTAGTCTTTGGGTTCACTCTTTCAATCTATCATCTCGTTCGGGGCCGGGGTTATCGTCGCCGGTCACCCATCTCGTAACCCCCGGTTATCGTCGCCGGGTTGGTGATCTTGTCGGAGCCGGTTATCGTCCGCCGGTCATCCATCTCGTGATCGCCTGTTATCGTCGCCCGGTCGATCGTCTCTCGGGGCCGGGTATCGTCGCCGGTCACCCATCTCGTAACCCCCGGTTATCGTCGCCGGTTGGTTATCTTGTCGGAGGCCGGTTATCGTCGGCCGGTCATCCATCTCGTGATCGCCGGTTATCGTCGCCGGTCGATCGTCTCTCGGGGCCGGGTATCGTCGCCCGGTCACCCATCTCGTAACCCCCGGTTATCGTCGCCGGTTGGTTATCTTGTCGGAGCCGGTTATCGTCGCCGGACATCCATCTCGTGATCGCCGGTTATCGTCGCCGGTTCGATCGTCATGTCGGGGCCGGGTTATCGTCGGCCGGTCACCCATCTCGTAACCTCCGGTTATCGTCGCCCGGTCGGTTATCTTGTCGGAGCCGGTTATCGTCGGCCGGTCATCCATCTCGTGACGGCCGGTTATCGTCGTCCGGTCGATCGTCATGTCGGCGCCGGGTGTATCGTCGCCGGTCACCCATCGCGTAACCCCCGGTTATCGTCGCCGGTCGATTATCTTGTCGGAGCCGGGTTATCGTCGCCTCGGACATCCATTCTCGTGATCGCCGGTTATCGTCGCCAGGTCGATCGTCATGTCGGGGCTGGGTATCGTCGCCGGTCACCCCATCTCGTAACCCCCGGTATCGTCGCCGGTTGGTTTAACTGTCGGTGCCGGGTATCGTCGCCGGTCATCCATCTCGTGATCGCCGGTTATCGTCGCCGGTCGATCGTCATGTCGGGGCCGGGTATCGTCGCCGGTCACCCATCTCGTAACCCCCGGTTATCGTCGCCGGTTGGTTATCTGTCGGAGTCCGGTTATCGTCGAGCCGGTCATCCATCTCGTGATCGCCGGTTATCGTCGCCGGGTCGATCGTTCATGTCGGGGCTGGGCGCCGGGTATCGTCGCCGGGTCACTTTTCAATTTCGTCAATGTTTTGCTATACATTTGGACTAATTTACATGTTTTAAGAGAAAATGTATGCTTTACGATGCTTATGTAATGTTTCATCATATATACAACATGGCTATGTAATCAACTATGTGAGTCCTATTTTATGTTTCATGAGGCGGTCCTCCACATATTGCTATTCCTTTGTCTGCAATTAAAATCATTGCATTACATGCTGTAATTACATATATGAATGCAATTTAAATCTGTTTGAGGGGCTTTGATTGATGGAAAACACGTGTTGGCTTATGCCTGGGATGTTCAATTTACAAACGGAACTCTGCCGATTTTTTATGTTTGTTTTTTTTTTTTTTTTTTTTTTAAAACCATGCATCATGTTGCATGTATTCATATGATTGAGGCTTAGAAATTTAGAACGTTCATTACATAATTTTAAAAGGAAATACTGTACCTTCTTTTTCGCCCGTTCTATTCCAGCTATGGATCGTGATGCGCCCAGTAGCTCCTCCGCCTCTCGGACTTTCGGGTGTTCGCCGTTCGTAGGGCTGCACCCACTCCTGTTCCTCCTCGGACCCGTCAGGCTCGTCGTTTGACGGAGGCTGTCATTCGTCCTGGTCATACGGACGTTGAGGAGGCTGTTGTGTTCCTCCGGAAGGTCGCGGCGGAGGGGCCATCCTCCAGCAACAACACCGGCTCCATCTGCTACTCATCAGGCTCCTTCTGGCGCCTCTGTGCAGATACCCGAATCTTTTGGGGTCGGGATCTCAGTCGTCACCCCCTCAGCATCCTCTCGTGGCTAACGAGGTCATATTTCAGCTCTATTCTGATTTCACGTCTCAACTGTTCTCCATTCTCCTTTTATCCGGATTGACCCCTTGGTGATTGCCCCAGGTACCCGGAGTTTACAACCCAGCCGAGGGGACAACTGGTTACAACAATCTACTCCCTTTACGCGGCCCTGCACAGTGACTATCGGGGGCGATGGTGGACTCTTAGAGCTTTCGGACATTTCTTCACTATCATCCCCCGCCAGTTGCCCCCTGGGGTTACATGAAGGGCTTTATCCGAGCGATGGGTTCCACCAGACGCAGTCTCTTCATCTCCTCGACTGCGAGGTCGTGTTGACCCCATGGGACTGGAGGTACATTACTGGCATTGAGTTTACCGGGTCCCGCGTCCCCTTGGATCTTGATATCACTCCTGTGGAGGTTCGAGCTTTGCTGGGCTTCGCTGCTGAGGACCGGGTCTTTAAGGCCCGCAGTATCCGATCTGGTGCTTTGGCTGTCGATGCAGGTCGGGGGTCTCTATGCGCTGCCTATTCCAGCAGATCAGGGCACCAGGGACATTCTGCTACGACGCCTGTTCCTGACCATCATGAGGGGTTATTTTCTGGGGAAACAACTCCTCCACCATTCATTTCAGCGTCGTAGGAGCGGTCAGAGATGTGGACCGCATCGGTGATTATGACTGGGGGTCATTCACCTTTGCCTATTTCCTCCACGGCATTGCGTCTACGCTCAGAGGGACAGACTGATGCCTGGCTCGGCTTCTACCATTTTCTGTTGGTGAGTCCCCTCCTCCTCTCTTTTAACTGTATTTCTTTTCCTTTCATCTCTTTTCCCCTGTATTTGATAGTGACTCATGCCTTGCCTTGTTTCTATTCACAAGTTCTGGGCTTACGAGCGGCTGCCATGTCTGAGGCCTATCACTACTCTGGGCCCGGACACTTATCCTCGGGGCCGGCGATGGCATCACAGCACTCTGGAGGAGGTCCCCGTGTCGGGCAGCTTTGCACATTGTCGTATTCAGCTGGAGGTTGATCACGGCTGCCGACGTCGTCTGGATTCCCTACCTCTCCGATCATCTGACTGTGGGGTTTGCTGACGGGCATCCTTCCGGCCCAGAGTTCGGAGCTTTCCACCCGTCGCCTCACTTTGCAGAGTGTTGGAGGCCTGGGTGATGTATCTGGTGAGAGCGCGCATTCAGATGCGTCACTGGGGAGATCCGCATCCCGCACTCCCTTTCCTTCACTATTTTCTGGCCGCTGGATTCTCAGCCCTCGGAGATCATGCTTGCCGGGGAGAGGACGGTCGGAAATGCTTTCCACGGGTCCCACTACGGAGTGATGCATTCCGTACATGGTGGGGTGCCCCGCACCATCGGTCCTCAGACTCGGGCCACTTTCTTTTCTTGGAGATATGGTTCCAGGCTCGGTGACGATGACCGAATGGGCTGCCTGCGTTCGGACCCCTACCCACGCTGAGCAGATCGCCTCATTGACCCGTCAGGTAGATCAGTTGTCGCTGTTTATTCGGGGGTTGGGCCGGGCCCCGGAGGAGGCTTACACCTACGATCCTGACGGTGCAGGTTATGATGCAGGCCCGAGTTCATCTGATGCCACAGCGCATCCCTACATCCCTGATATGAACTTTGGGTCCTCCGAGCTCGACGACTCCAGGGGATCAGTTCGAGGATCCTGCTTTTCATAGATGATACTGATTTTATTTAGACCAGGATAGGATAGGGTCTTTTGTATCAGCACCTGCTTAGATTTCTTTTTCATTTATGCACTATGTACTGAACTCATTTATTTATTTATGCACAGTTTTCTTTTTCATTTTTATGGGATTCACCTGGTTTATTATTAACTGTATGATGCATTGCTCTTTTATTTATGGATAGAGAATGACCCCTGTACAGTCTTTTTGATACTATTTTTTTCACAGATGTCGTCCTCACGGATGCCGTGGTTCGTTTGGGATTCCAATCCTCCCACAGGGTTGATTGGCAGCCTCTTCCGCTGGTTGGACAGTTTATTGCCGGCAGACAGGATTATCGCAGATGGTCTTTTGGGACATTCTTGGTCCTTACTGACCTTTCAGGTGCCAGCGGGTTTTTGTGGATGGTCTTCTGAGCTATTGGGCCCCTGTCTCGTCAGGTGTTTAGGTTAGGGACCGTAGAGCTGACCCCCACCCTTGAGGAGTATGCTCGCTTTTCCGGCTTGCCGTTGGACGGCCCTTGTGCCAGGGTCACAGTTGGTTCCATGCGCCGTTAATTCTTGACTTTCACCGGTTTGCGGTAGGGCTGTCTTTATTACCGGTACTCATATCGGACCATATGGTTCCTCTTCAATTCTTGATTGACCGATTTGGCTCACCTGACAGTTTCCGTATTTTCCTCGGTGATTTTTCCGTGTCCGAGGAGCGATGGGATGCCTTGAGAGTGGCCGTTCTGATGGCCTGTGTTATCTCATTTTGTATTTGCCTGCAGGACCCGATCATTTTGGATATGCGGATTGTGGCGGCCGTTCGAGCCCTCCGGGTAGATCATTACCATTCTTCCTATGATATTGGCGGATACCTACATGTCAGCCACATATTGCCAGTCCTTCCGAGGCAGAGCCTTCAGAGGGAGCTCGACTTTGCTGTATGTGTGGTTCATGAGTCATCTTAGTCCCATCGGCCACTTCCGCCGCCAAGGGTTTGTGCTTCAGTCACAACATAGCCGCGCAGTAGTTTTCGTTTCGTCCCGTGAGTTGTACTGATGTGGCCTCCTGGACATCATTTTTGTCTATCATTGAGGACCCCTTGCATCTATTGGTTTATTCGGGCTATTGCTCCTTCATGAGCTTCTTGACTCATGTGCCTGGCATGGATTTCATTCCCATTGCTGGGTTAAAGGGCGTGACGACCTATCATTCCCCTGGCGGTTATGGGGCAGTTTGATCAGGACACAGGAGTTACACCCCTTTGCGGGGTGCAAGCCGCATACCGATTCCTTATATCATCCTGTACAGAGAGGGATCTATTGCAGGTATACGAGCTTTGGGATCGCAGGATCTTTGCCGAATATAGTGCGAGCTGTCACATCAAGACATTTGCCTACGTACAGTGTTTGCGTGGAGACCTGGATTCGGCTAGTTTGAGTCGGACTGGGGCCTTTGATGACTCTGGAGTGATTTCCACAGAAGATACCACAGACCATTCCATTTCAGCCGATTCTGCCCCGAGTCGGGTCGCTGAGGATTCCCGACTCTGCCTGGCCCTGATTACTACTGAAGCCGAGAGGGATGCCGCCCTTGCCGAGAGAGATGAGGCCATTCGGGCTAGAGATGCTGCCATCGCTGATAGAGAGGCCATTGTATTTCAGACCAGGGCAGTGGTAGATGCTCATTTTGGGACTGTCAGCCGAGCTACTGCTTTACTGGATCGTATTGATATGATGGGGCAGCAGATTGCAGGAGATGCTGATGCTTCAGATCTATCCACCACCCTGTCCATCCTGCTCCGGCTAGTTTCAGATTTGTAGATTATTTTATTTCCTGTATAGACTATGTTGGTTTCATCAGTTATTGAAAGAGAAATCTTGTAATAAAACGACTTATATATATAGACATGCATTTAAATTTAGCCATTTTCCCCTTTTGTCGTATCATTGCCCTCCATTGGATCATCATTTTATCCAACTGACCATGATTTTGACATTTCGCCTTCTTTCTTTCCTCAAGACTTGATGGAGATTGGACAGATATTGCCGCACACCTTTTGATTTCGTCGGATTGAATCTCAGATTTTGGACAACTGTTTGGTTGGATCAGGGTATGTATTCTGGGATGAAACTGGTTAGGCAGTTGGTTTCGGGAAGGTTTTGAGGGTGTAGGAAGGTTTTATCTGGCTATCGAAAATTGGTTTTGGTTAGGAAAGGATTGTTTTTTTTTTTTTTTTTTTTTTTTTTTTTTTTTTTTTTTAAAAGATCGGACCGCGCCATGATGGCTGCCTACGTACCCCCACAAGTTGGGAGATCAGGTCCTACGTAGTTCGCTCTCAAGGAACCGCTTCACCGAGTCAGAATTGAGGGGTTGTGGAAATACCTCACCATCCATTTCTTGCAATATGAGGGCTCCTCCGGATAGCACTTTCTTGATCACAAATGGCCCTTCCCAGTTCGGGGCAAACTTCCCCTTGGCCTCGTCTTGACAAGGCATGACTCTTTTCAACACCAAATCATTTTCCTTGAACTTCCGAAGTCTTATCTTTTTATCGTACGATCGAGAGATCCTCTGTTGATATAGCTGACCATTGCCAAAACGGCAGCCACTCTCCTTTCATCAATCAGGGCCAATTGGTCGTATCGACTTTGCATCCAATCCTCCTCGCTTATCTGAGCATCGATCACTATTCTGAGGGACGCCATCATCAACCTCGACTGGGTAGAAACAGCCTCCATTCCATACACCAAAGCGTAAGGGGTTGCCCCTGTAGAAGTACGCGTTGATGTTCGGTATGCCAGCAAGGTGAGGGGTAACAGATCTGGCCATCCCCGATGATTAGCAGACATTTTTGCCATGATCTTCTTGATGTTTCTTATTGGCCGCCTCCACCGCCCCATTCATTTTGGGACGGTAAATGACGGAATTGAGATGCTTAATCTTGAACTGGTCACACAGTCCTTTCATGAGGGCGTTGTTTAAATTCTTGGCATTGTCGGAGACTACAACCTCAGGTTGCCCATATCGGCAGATGACATTATTCCTGATGAAGCTGACGATGACCTCCTGAGTTACTTTAGGGAAAGAAGCTGCCTCTACCCATTTGGTGAAATAATCGATCATGACGAAAATGAACCGGTGCCCGTTGCTCGCTTTGGGCTCTATTGGTCCGATTACATCCATTCCCACATTGAAAATGGCCATGGGGAGGTCATACAATGCAGTTCATTGGGAGGTGTATGGATCACATTACCGTGCGCCTGCATTGATAACACCGTTTGACATGATCATCGCAATCGGCCTTCAGCGTTAACCAATAATACCCTGTCCTCAAGATCTTTTTGGGCCAACATCGGTCCACTCATATGTGGCCCACACAACCCCGCCATGGATTTCATTCATAATCCTTTGGGATTGCGTTTCGTCTACGCATTGCAACAGTCCCAATCCGGCATCCCTTTTGTAAAGAGAATCGCCACTCAGGTAAAACTTCATCGCCATCTTTTGAATTCTCATCCTTCCAGTCCGATTTGCCTGATCGGGAAGGGATCTGTCTCTCAGATATTCCCTTATGTCGTGATACCAGGGCTGCCTTGTCAACACCACCTCGTTTGATAAACACTGCCACATTTTCCTCATATGCCGGGGCATTCTGTACGGTGATCTCAATCTGGTGGACTGTCCCTACTCTTGATCACGTGGATTAAGGAAGCCAAAGTCGCCAATGCATCGGCAAAATCATTTCGTCCCCGAGGAATATGGCGGAAGGCGATATCTTCGAACTCTTGCACAAGCTGGGTGACACAACGATGGTATGGAAGTAACCGAAGCTCCTTAGTGTTGTATACCCCGATTGCTTGTCTTATTACCAATTCTGAATCCCCAAACACCGCTAGTCTTTTTACTCCCATGTCACGGGCCAATCGGAGTCCCAAGATACACCCCTCGTATTCAGCGGTGTTGTTCGAATTGCTGAAACGAAGTTTAGTGGCCACGGGGTATTGTTCTCCGGTGATAGAGACTAGGACCGCTCCGGCTCCTGCCCCCCCGGCATTCATGGCAACCATCAAAATACAACTTCCAGAATTGTCCCTCGTCATCACATTTTTCGCGCGATACCCAAAATATATCCTCGCCCGGGAGAGGAGTTTCTAACGGCTCCATCCCTCCTGCCGGGGCTTCTGCCAACTGATCTGCAATTCCCTGCCCTTTCATGGCCTTCTGGGTCACGTACACCATGTCAAACTGTTGTAAAATTAACTGCCATCTTGATAGTCGACAATTCAGCATGGGCCTTTCGAAAATATATTTCAGGGGATCCATTCTTGATATCAGGTACGTTGTATGCCCATGGAGATAGTGCTGTAATCTCCCTGCCGCCCAGGCCAGAGCACAACAAGTCTTCTCGATGGGAGTGTAATTCTGCTCACATTGGCTAAATCTTTTGCTGAGGTAATAGATGGCCTGCTCCTTACCCGCCTCATTTTTCTGTCCCAGCATGCATCCCATCGCAATGGCATTGACCGATATGTACATAAATAGAGGGATCCCATCCTTCGGGGGTACCAGCACTGGTGCCTCAGTCAATTGCTTTTTAATGGTCTGAAACGCCTCTTGACATTGCTCATTCCATTCTTGGGACACCCCTTTTCTTAACAGTCTAAAAATCGACTCACATGTGGTCGTCAAGTGGGATATAAAACGGCTGATAAAGTTTATCCTCCCGAGGAATCCTCTTATCTCCTTTTCTGTGTGAGGTGCCGGCATATCCACAATGGCCTTAATCTTTGCTGGATCCAACTTAATGCCCCGATCACTGACCAGGAAACCCAAGAGCTTGCCCGACTGTACTCCGAAAGCGCACTTGGCTGGATTGAGTTTCAAATTATACTTTCTGAGCCGATCGAATAGCTTTTTGAGATGAGTTATATGATCGGACTCTACCTTCGATTTCACAATAATGTCATCCACGTAGACCTCTATCTCCTTGTGCATCATATCGTGGAACAAGGCCATCATGGCTCTCTGATAAGTAGCCCCTGCATTTGTGAGACCGAAAGCCAGTCGTCTATAGCAGAAAGTGCCCCAAGGGGTGATGAATGCGGTCTTTTCCCGGTCTTCTTCCGCCACCATTATCTGATGATACCCCGCAAAGCAATCCACAAAAGAATACATTTCGTACTGGGCTGTGTTATCTACCAGGATGTGTATGAAAGGCACCGGGAATTTATCTTTGAGACTGGCCTTGTTTAGATCTCTGTAGTCTACACATACCCTCACCTTTCCTCCAGGCTTAGCTACTGGGACTACATTGGATAGCCACTCCGGGTAAGTAGATACCATAATGATTCCCGCCCTGAACTGCTTGATGATCTCTTCCTTCACCTTTAAACTCCACTCCGGTTTCAACTTCCTCAGTTTCTGCTTGACAGGCCTGAAACCCTCCTTGATGGGTAATCGGTGTACCACAATGTCGGTGGACAAGCCAATCATATCCTCATGCGACCAGGCGAAGGACATCCTCATATTGTTTTAAGCAACTCAGTCATTTCGACTTTTTGGCCGGGGGTTAAGGTCCGTCCCTATCTTGAGTTCCTTTGGCTGGTCAGGGGTTCCAATATCAATGGTGATGGTTTGGTCCAAGTTGGGTTTGGGTTTATCCTCGACCCATCCCTTGATCTCGGTCAGGTGCGTCGTCGTAATCTGTCTCATCTTGTTCAATGCCCCATTAAATCGAAATCCAGCTCAATGTCAAAATCATAATCATCATTCAAATTTGAAAGACCATTTGTTAGGCAAGGATTACTCAAATTGGTACACCTGACATGAAACAAAATACTTGTCATATATAAATCGATTTTTCACGATGATCGCATTTTCAAATAACAAGAAGAAACGACATAATGATGCAGAAATAAAACAATAACAAAAATAAACTTCTTCATTCCCCCATCATCTGGGGTCAATCACCCTGACGTCGAGCTTTACCCTTTTTTGGATATTACTGGTTTCTGGGTCCAATTGTCGATGGTCAGGTCAGATGAAATGCGCCGGATAAAGGAGGGCCTCACATCGGACACCTCCCTGATGATTACGGATACGTCGCCTGAATCCCTCTCCATATCTTCTCCAGGAATAATCAGCCCTGCCCAATCGATGACAGGCACAACTTGTTGGGCTCCCGGTGGTGCGATAACATTCGTCCCCTCCTTACTGCTTGTTGATTGTCTGGGGATATAGCATTTGGTTTCAAACTCCTTTGCGACCCTCCTGCAGGTAAACTTTCCCTCCGGGCCAACGCATTACGTGTGGGGGTTAACTCTTCATTCCCTGCCCCAATCACAGGCCTGCTAATCCCTGCCCATTGTCGACTTTGGTCACTGGACTGCCAACTAGTCGAATCGGAGTCGCACCCTGACGGTGTCCCCGTACTGCGCCCACATGGTATCCCAATCCTGCTTTGCCTATCTGCTGTGGTAGGTGGATGGGCTCGGTGATTCCCTGACTGCTTTTCCCTAGTCCCTGTCCAGGTTGGGGAAGTTCATTTTAATCATTTCCTTTGCCACAAAGGTGAGTTCCGTGAGGGACCCTTGGTTTCACAGCTGGAGCTCTCAGGCATCTAATAATGGGGAGTGCTAATCTCTAGTGCTTGAAAGCTGGCAGGCGCCGCTGACTCATCCACATTGATTACTGGTAGGCCACTCCTGGGAGGAGAAGGGGTCATCACATTCGGCCGAGATTGTTACCAGATTCCCATCGATGATCAACTTGATTTGTTGGTGGAGCGTGGAAGGAACTGCCCCGGCCATGTGTATCCACGGCCTCCCTAACAGCAGGTTGTAGCTTGCCGTAATATCTAGGACTTGGAAGGATATATCAAAAGTACAGGGCCCTATCTCCACTGGCAATTCTATCTCTCCGATGGTATCCCTCCGGGATCCATCAAAAGCCCGAACCACCACATGACTGGCCCCGTAGGCGCTTGAGACTGATGTTCATTTTCTTCAGCGTGCTGAGAGGGACATATATTCAATGCCGATCCCCCGTCGATCAGCACCCCATTCATGACATATCCTGAGGAGATTACCGCGATGTGTAGCGGTTTTCGGTGCCCCCTTCCCTCTTCGGGAATGTCCTCATCTGTAAAGGATATTGCATCGGTTTCCAATAAGTGGCCTACCAACCGGCCGAAACCCTCCTCACTAATTTCTTTGGGCACAAATGCCTCCTCCAGAACCTTCATCAGGGTTTTGCAATGCTCACTGGATGACAACACCAAATCCATGACTGATGTTAGGGTTGATTCCTCGTTTAAAATCTGGATCCCCCTCATTTCTGGGTGATCCATCCTTTTCAAAAACTCTATGGCCCTTTCCTCAGAAACCTCTTCATTTTTCCTCCTTTGGCTCTCAAGGACTCGCCCGGGAAGATATAAGGGATTCCCCTTGGTCGTCACGGAAGCACAACTGGCCGCTTCCCCTGGTATTCCCCCGTAATTCCAGGGTACAGTCTTCAGACTACTGATAGGGAGTTGCGGCCTTGCTGCAAGTATGATGGGCCTCGGGTTGGGCGGGGTGTCAACTTGGATCAGGTCCTTCCATGCCATTTGTACTTATCCCTATCAACCTTGATGGGCGTTTACCCGTCGCATTCCCATGTATCTTGTATTACGTTGATCATCTCCTCAATTTTCTGCACGTAGTTCAACCAGTTGGCGGCCCCCCAGCCTCCACTTGCCGTCTGTTCACATTGACTCGTCCCCCCCCATCATGTTCTTGGCAGGGGATTTGCCTTAAACAATTCTGGGAGTCTGGCTGCGTCCACCACAAATTTCCCCGTTGTCGATCATGTTCTGAATTATAAGGGTTTCAATGTCCAAACAATCCTGTTAAATGTATCAATGACCCGGGGGAACCCGAGTGAGAGGCGCACCGCTTGCTTGGGATCAAATCTCCTTCCCTTCGGGTCACTTGGGGGAGCCAAATTGATTATCTTCTTTTGGGCCATCAATACCGCTTAATACTCGTTCAAGCGGCTCCCCGAGCGGGGGTGAATACTCGGTTTTGCGAGGCCTCATATCTTCTTCGCCCTTCTGCTCTTTGATCTGTGAAATTGGGCTGTCGGGATGGCCCTCCCCTTTGTGCCTGTACGGAAGATGGCTTTCTGCTTTTCTGGGATGACCCTTGTAGGATGAGGGAGACATCCTCTTCCTTCTTCTTTTGGACCCTCCGGGAAGTGCTGCTATAGTTTCCATTCTGTATCTGCTCAGCGAGCAGTTTCTAAAGCAGTAAGATCCCGGATTTTACCCGATTTCAACCCCATGTCTACCATCTCTCCATGTTTAATCATTTCAGCAAAAGGTCTTCCAATCCCCGAGATGACCCTCTCATAATATGGTGCCTCCTGGATGTCTACAAAGGTCATCACCATCTCTGATTCGTTCATTGGGGGGGTTACCTGTGCGGCCATGCCCCTCCATCGTTGGGCATATTCCCCTGAAGGACTCCCTAGGCTGTTTCTTAACCTTTGTCATTTTGGTACCTGTCAGGGGCCATCTGGGCCTGAAAGCTGTGTATTGGGTCAAGAAGGTATGGGCCAATTCCTCCCAGTTGTGGATTCGGGGCGTTGTCGAGGCGGGCATACCAGATTCTTGCCTCCCCTGTTAAGCTTTTCTTGGAATAGTTGCACTCTTAACCCCTCGTCCTCGGCATAAGCCCCGAGTTCTCCAAATGTATATTTTCAAGTGTGTATAGGGGTCTCCCTTTCCATTGTACTTTTCAAACTCGGGAACTTTGAACTTTTCTGGATATCTGGCTCCGGGGAAAACACATAAATCCGAGTAATTAACCCTGCCCAGGGATCCTATGCCCTTTAGAGATTGGATGGTTTCCTCCATGTGTTTCATTTTTTTCTCCGTAAGGTCGTCATTATCCCCCCTCTTCTGGGAGGATAGTAATCACTGTCCTGCTAGGTATGGGAACGGGCTTTGGGATGACTGGCTCGTCCTTGAGTCGGGGTTGGTCCTCTTTAAGCAAGTTTGTACCATTTTTAGGAGGATTCTGATCATCCCCTGGTGGTGGAGTATTATGCGATCCCTGGTTTACCGGATCCTGTCTGATTAAGAACTGTTCCTTTAACATTTGTGGCCATTTCCATCATCTGTCTTTTAAAATCATCAAACTCCTCCCGAGATATGGAATTATGGTTAGGAAGATCAGCCATTTCAGATGTAGAGACCTGGGCTTTCTTAGACTGCGAAACGAGTTTGAGGAGCAATCCTACAGAGACAAATGGTTCGAAGTTTAGTCCTGGGGAAATGAAAACATGGATGCATGCTAAAGCTATAACCTTTTTTGTGTTTTGGGGTTCTTTAATCTTTCCCTGCAAAAGAGAAAAGTTAGTAGTCCTTTAGTGCCATAACCAATGCTTAAACCATGCTTTATTATGCTCCCCCAACTATTCCCTGCAATTCACAGCGGTTAGTAATCTCTTTCGACATAGAAAAAGGGATGTATGAATATTGAATGAGATCATGACATTTAGACATATAAACGTAAAAAGGCATGAAGAGACTTTTCCTGCGTTGGGTTATTCTGAGGATGACCTATCCTAGGGTTACTCTCACGGGCTTTTCGGCATGAAGGTTCCCAAATCTTCGCAATCTACTCGTTTGAGCCCTTTCGATTGGAGCGGATTTGAGTGGTGCGTTTCCTGAGCCATCTCCGGGGAGCAGCCCCATCGAGTCCAGTAATAAGCAACCGACAGGTTCGCCTCAAGAGGAGGTACTCTCTCAACATACATTCACATTCATCGTCCTCACCGTATGCAAATGATTTCTTTAAAGTAAAGCCATTCCATTCAATCATTCATCCATTGGACAACAACACACATTCGCACAACAAAAGTAAAAAAATCAAAATATCGCACACACACACATTTTATGAATTTTAAAGGATAGGACAGCATCAAGATTTGAACGCGGCTTAAGCCCTCTAATGTCCCCAGCAGAGTCGCCAGCTGTCGACGCCGGGTTTTTCTCTTTCTCTTCGTCTTTCCCAATTTTAGCCTTTTGGTTTAGATGATTTTTGGAAAAGGTCGGCATTGAGGTCGACGGGGTTTTGAAAGATCGTTTTTATGATGAGCCAATTAACCAGAGTCGCCAGTTGGTATATTTGAAATGGATGTACCAACTCATCCGAGTTTTCGCTCTTTTGTAAATCGCTGGCTCATATGTGACTCCGAATTAATTTGGTCTGCGAATTGAGATTCATAGAGTTCGGGGGCTTGCTTAAGTGAGGGGAAGGTGTTAGGCACCCCTCGACTTCCGTGAAATACGGTTACCGCAATCTTAATGCTTTCCTATCCTTTAATTCATGAATATGTGTATGTAGGTGCGCGCGTGTGTGTGTGTGTGCCTATGTGAATGTTGTGGTGAGTTTGTATGAAAGAGTCATTTGGATTTTAGGGAAAATCATGTTTTAATTTGAGTATGCTTCGGAATGTCTTTTCGGTATACCCGAGAAAGCTTTATTCTTTATGAGAAAGGTTTGGTTTTAATTGTCCAAAACTATGAAATTTTCATTAAATGTCGTTTTGGCAAAAGAAGAATTTTAAATCTTCGTCAAAATAGGAATCGAGATCTATACATTGCTTTCGTGAAACGATCGGGCAATTTCTAGGATCTCTTTCACCCTATGCACAAAGATTTAATAAAACGTTACTTATTTGCAAAATCATTTTTTGTGTGGTGTTTTGGAAAACGATCTTTCTTTAGCTTCCTCGTTAGATAGGAATCGACATTCATTAACATTTCTCAAATTTTAACCTCGTGATTCTAATATCCTACTTTGCTTGATTTTTATGAAAATCTTATCATTTAGCTTTGAAATCAATTTCGCGTCATAAATCAAATCGAGCATAAACACACGCCGGAGCTATTCATGGGCATGTAAGCCATCAAAATATCCCCGAACGCCAACAATCACAAATTTCACTATTTCGGGGCCTTAAACACGATTCCCGCCTTGGCGTCGTTTTAAGGCCCAAAGGTTACATGTTACAAAACGAGCATCTTGAATCTATCACATACATCAAAACGTCCATCATCGGATTTGGACCTCGGGGTCGCATTCCTAGGCTCACACGAGATTAATACATGCCTACAAAATGAATATTACATAACTAACCAACCCGGGTTTATCTAATATACCATGATATCCGGAAATGACAATCTAAATAAATTACACCCAACAAATTATCACAAACAAGCTAGAAATTTTATCAATTGGATATCCTCGGGTTGTTAGGAAGAATTTTGTTCCGATGGAACCCTCCCTTGCAAAATGATCTCAAAAAGGATGAAGTCTTGGTATTTGAATAGGATGAGAAATATATTTGATACAATCAAAATTAAAGGAGTAAAATTTCTCTCTTTTTCCTCTCTTTTCTTCCTATTTTTGTTGCAAAATCTACTATTTTTCTCTCAAATTCCGTTGCTGCTGTTTGCTGTTTTTTCTTCTTCTTCTCCAAAATTTTGCTGAACCTCCTGTATGCCGCCTGAAGCTGGCTTAAAATAGGCTGGCCAGAGCCAGCCGCAGATCTATCTGCGGCTGGCCGCAGATGGATCTGCGGCTGGCCAGCTGGCCAGCTGGCACGCCTCCCATCGCACTCAGCGGGGAGTGCTGATTTCCCGGTTTTCGTGCTGGCGCACCCACTTGGCCGCAGATCTATCCGCGGCTGGCGGGCTTGACTTTCTCGATTTTCGTGCCACGCCTCGATTTTCGTACCGCAACGTCGGTTTTCGCTGACAGGCTCGTATTCCGCAGTCCGGGAACTTCTGGGAGACGTGCCACCTCATTCGGAAATGCCTGCCTTGGACGGTCATGCTGTCACGTCGACTTGGGCTGCCCAAATCATTGCGGCGGTGCCGGGCGCTCGCCTTTGTGCCCGCTCTTTTGTTCCTGCAAGCTGGTTCAATTGACGATTTCGCCCTCCTGTCAAGGTTAGTAGAAGGAAACGCAAAATTTGGGTGTCTACAATAGAGAGCAAGCAGATGTTATACAACAGTTTGTGGATCGAATAATAGACGCTATAAATAGAAACCCCATCGGGATAAATAATCCTCCAGCTTTGCCAGTAGCAAGCTTTAAGGATTTTAAGAATGTGGGACCACCTGAGTTTAAGGGGACCACTGAGCCTATAGAGGCTCAAGTTTGGATTAATGAGATTGAAAAGGCATTTGTCGTTGCCAATGTGGGAGAGGAGCAAAAGACAGCTTTTGCTACCTATATGATGAAAGGTGAAGCTAGTTTTTGGTGGGAGGTCAATCAGAACAGAGCTGGTAAGGAAATAGTAACTTCGGAAAGGTTCAAAGAGTTGTTCTTCGAGAATTACTTTCCTAAAGGTATGCGGAGTCTGTAACGAACGAAATTTTTGTAATTTATTTTAAATATTTATTCAATTAAATAAATATTTTTCGATGATTTGATTATTGAATTAAATAATTAATTGATGAATTTGTGGAAGATTAATTTAACTATATGTGTTACATTAGTTAAATTGATGTGGAGAATTTTATATTTAAAGTATGTGTTTAATTGAGTTTATTTGATTAAATGCATTATTTAAATAAGTATTATGTTATTTCTAATTAATTTAATAATTAATTTGAGATTTAATAATTTGTCATTATTAATAAAGGAGAATTTTATTTGTGTGACTATGTGATTTAATGCAGAATTATTTTATTATTTTTAATTGATTAAATATGTGACATGAACTATATAATAAGTAATTTATTAAAATAAACTAGAAGGGAAGATAAAAGTACTAAACAAACAAGGCTTTATAAGAGGTTGGAGTCAGTTAACCATTTTGGGATTAACTGACGTCCATGTATTGATCAGTTGATTCATACTCATTCCAATATCAGTTTTTTTTAAAAGAGCCAGAGAGAAAACTTGAGAGAAAATTTTGATTAAGAAGGAGTTTGGTGAATCAAAGAAGCTTACTAGCAATCTAAACAAACAATCAAAGGTAATTTCCTAATCCCAAGCTTCAATTTATTTTTTTTAAAATTTTTCTCCATGAAAACCAAAATTTTGAGTTCTCTGTAACATAAATTGTTCATGATTGTTGACTATATGATTTTGTGTTTGTTAATATATGTTTTGTATCATCTATGCATGTTTTAAAACAATCAAAATAATGTAATTATGCCTTAATTGAATTTTCATATGTTACAAAGTATGAAAAACTTGTATAAGACTCTTATGTACAAATTGTATGCTTTAAATTGTTTATTTAACTTAAGATTGATAGTTGGGTATGATTATACATGATTTAGTATATAATACAAAGTTCAAACAGACAGATTCAGAGTTATAACCAATCTCTAACATTGAAATTCATGAAATTTTTCGAAACTTTGCGAAATACCAAAAACAGTGAAGTTAAAAGTTTTAAAATTGTGTAATTATGTGATTTAAGTTGATAAAACCATGCTATAATTGTTATTAAACGTTTTTGTAAAGTCCAGAAACTATGGGTAGTAATTTAATCGGTGAATTGTGAAAAACTTTGGCTAAATTTGGCATTTTTTTGCGTTCTTCGCGAACTACAGGAACTGACATTCGGGTCCACCGCCCCAGCGGTGGAATTGCTCTATGATTACCACCCCAGCGGTTCAATCCGATGATTATCGCCCCGGTGATGACCCTGCCCCGGCGATAAAATTGAATTAGAATTCCCGCCTCGGCGGTAGAGTCGTCCCAGGGGCGATTTGTAAAGGATACCACCGCCCCCGCGGTGGAACAAAAAAAAAGAGTAAAAAGAAGAGAGTAAAAATTTTCTTCTTTCTTTGTGATCATGTTATGTTATCGTAGACATATCTAAAGCTTAGACTAATGTATGAAATGAACATTAAGATACTGTGATGGGTAGTAAGCATATACCCATTGATTATCAGATATAAAATGAAATTGGATGAGAATGAATCATGAAGTGTTTATAATACTGTAACTAATTATTGTTACTGATTTATAAACCGAATGTATAGGTTGATTAAAGAACGTGAATTTTAATTTGTAATCTACGCACGAGGCAAGTTTACTACTCCTAATCTTTTTATTTCGTTGAAAGCAAGTATTTTACCCTTACTTACTACCTTGATTTCAATTACGCAATTTCCTGAACTACATTTCTTTGACCATGCAAGCTTCATAATGCTATTACTTAACAGAGCAAACTCTTAATTTCGTTTCATTCAATTTTATGGATTCAAATGAGATGTTTTAATTTCCTCTTTATAATGCTTCAGTTATACAGAATTTATTCAATTGTATTGCTTTGAGATTCAGTCGTTTATTCTCGAATACCTTTAACATTAGATTATTGAATCTTGATTGACTAGCGAACCCTTATTGATTCGACTAGTCTATAGTTGATGAGCGTTCTAAATTCTAGAAACATTATTGAAGTAAATCCAAACCAAACTTCCTTTGGTGCAGACTCTGATGTCAAACTGAGATGAACAACCCTTATATAGGGGATTATTTTACGCGTTAGCGTTTAGATGTTGTGCACATATATGGTACAAAAGCTAATCCCCCTAAGTACGAGAAGTACGGTCCATATAGTCTTACGACTGTTAAAGGTTTAAAGTAGAAATACTTGATAACCCAGGTCATAGTTCGTGGTCTTATGACCCTCAGACGTTCTTTTAATTCATGTATTCTAATCTTGATTCAAAAGCCGAGTATTTGATTATTCGATATCCAAAGTTTATTCGCATGTTATTATTATTTTGTTGTGTTACTTGCTGGGCAATTGTTGCTCACCCTTGCAAAATAACATTGCAGCTAAAGTTGAAAGAGTTGACGAGCCATCCACTAGTAAGGGCAAGGGCAAAGCAAACAAGTGATGAAGACTTGTTATATCTGTTTAAATGATGTTTATGTAATAGACTTAAGTAATATTTCCGCATTGATGTTTATTTAAGGTTAGATGACCTGGGATTTATTTATTAACGATGTTGTAACCCTTTAATGGGAGATTTCTATTTTTAATTAAGAGTTTTCATTCATATTTGAATGGGTAGCTAGATGTGATGTGATGTATTTGGATAGTGAACACCAAATCATGTGGAAACAAAGTACCCGGATTTGGGGATGTCACAGGTTGGTATCAGAGCTATAGGTTATGAGCCTTAGGTGGGGAAACCTTAGGATAGTAGCCTTTTAAGAGTCAGAAAATATAGTGGTGATAAACTCTTATCGAGTTCTAAGGAATGAATTACGGAATTCATTAAAAATAATAAAAGATTTTATGTGCTATGTGCTTATGTGTTAACAACCTATGTGCTGCGACTAGTACCGAGTATTAATTAAAACTTAAACTTTGTTGTCAAGATATCAGATGTTGGAGGATTCAGCCAGCCTAGGGATGTTGAACCCCGAGTGGCTGGAGAGGAGGAGCCCCGTGATATCCATGTTATCCAGGAGCAGTTGATACAGAGAGAGCCATCTCCATTGATCACTGTTGTGGGTCAGGACCATGTGCCCGAGCTTGATTTAAAGGAGGACTCTGAGGTTGTTGAGACAGAGGCTGAGGAGGATGATGATGATCCCGAGGAGGTACCCCTTACCTCTATCGATGTTGAGATGTACGATGCATTGTATGATTGCACCATAGAGTTGCAGGATAGGGTTAGAGAATTGGAGGGACTGGCAAATAGACGTCAGACTCTTATAGACCAGAAGAATGAGAAGATCGAGGATCTTGATATACATCTTGGAGACGTGGAGTGGAAGCTAGTTCAGGCAAAAAGTTAAAAGGAAGATCTATTAGCTGAGAATGAGAAAATGAAACTTGAAATCGAGAAATTGAAGAATGATCTAAGTGAGGAGTCAGCGGAACGTGCTAGAGCAGAGGATGCTTGGATGAATACCGCTTGACTTGCAGAGATTTCCGAAGAAGGCGAACGGGCAAAGAAGGCTAAGATTGAAGAGACAGACTATACTTTTCAGAATGCGATTGATAGGGCCTAGGATCAAGTTTTCCACTATCCAGTTCAGTTCGAGGACTTGCCATGGTACATGTTGGATCACAGGACGATGCTCCGTATTATGGAGGAAGAACGTAGGAAGGCAGTTCGACGCCTTAGTAGGTCGTGATAGGAGAAGTTTTGAATTGTGTATAAATATTCATGGTAGTTAATGATGTAAATTCCAGCGTGATTATACACAATGGAATATGACTATTTAATCCTAAAGATTGTTTGATCTTGGGATAGTTGATGTAAATAGCTGTAATGCTATCTTTCTATGTTTAAGACTTTCGAATGAATGAAATATCAATTTTTATTTGAAGATGTTATATGTTAAATGTTTAACCTGAATTGTTTGAGTTAAATGTTGAACACTTAAGAAATTGAGTGATGATCTAATAAGCGCATATTCTTCAACAGAAAACGCCGCCGAGATGCCAACCACGTCAATAAGCTCAGGAGAGCTCTACCAATAACAACAACGACGCCAATACTAATCCTGTTCAATAGTTGGTGAACCTTTTGGCTGGAGCACTTGCGAATCAGCCGCAAGCTCCACCAGTGACGTCATTTAAAGATTTCAAAGCGGTAGGACCGCTAGAATTTAGGGGTTCCCTGAACCCGATTGAAGCCCAAACCTGGGTAATGGAAATGGAGAAAGTATTTGACGTTGCTAGGGTTAGTGATGACTAAAAGACTGCCTTTGCAATGTTCACGCTTAAGTCAGAGGCCAGCTATTGGTGGCAAGCGAATAAGGTGCGAGGAGGTCAGCGTGTAATCGCGTGGGAGAGGTTTAAGGAGATGTTCTTTGAGATGTATTTTTCGACTAGCTCGCGAAATCAAATGGAGATTCAATTCCTGGAGCTAAAGTAAGGTACCGTGACTGTACCGGAATACGCTGCAAAATTTAACGAGTGGGCTAGGTTCGCAACTTACCAAGTGAACACCGATGAAAGGAAGGCGAGGAGATTCGAATAGGGATTGAAGCCGTGGTTGTACAACAAGGTGTCAATGTTCCAATTGAACACTTTTGCCGGAGTTTTGGAAAAGGCGATTATCGCAGAAGGTGGGAGTGATGCTCTGACTAAATATAACTAGGAGCAGAAGAAGAAGGGTGAAAATGAGAATAACAAAGCGAGTGGTAGTAACAGTGGTGGTCATAATCAGAAGTGGAAGTGGAATGACAATGTATCTACTGGAAATCAACAAGGAGGTCAGAAGAAGAAAGTGGAGGCATGTGTTATATACGGGAAGAATCATGTGGGAATTTGCCTGAAGGGGAAGAGGGTGTGCTACAATTGCGGTCAGGAGGGCCACATAGCACCGAATTGTCCGAATCCAAAGAAGGGTGCTTTTTTCACTTGTGGATCAAAGGATCATCTTGCTAGGGATTGTCCCAAGAAGGCAGCAGAAGGAGTAGGAACATGAGGGAATAAGGGAAATAGTGGTGGTAGCACGTTAACGATAACCGGATCAGCACTAACAAACCGACCTACCGCGAGGACTTTCAACATGACTGTGCAAGATGTCGTACAGTCTCGCGATGTGGTGTCAGGTATTATTCCGATCAATAATATAGATGCTTATGTATTGTTTGATTCGGGTGCTACTTGTTCATTTATATCCGATGACTTTGCTAAGAACTTAGAATTACCTAAGGAGCAATTAGATTACCCTTTGAACATTGAAATTGAGAATAGGGAAGTAATTCCTGTTAGATACGTACACAAGAACTGTAGAGTGGACATTAAGGGAAACGTGATGATAGTAGATAGGATCCCAATAAAACTTAGGGAATTTGACGTTATTTTGGGTATGGATTGGCTATTCAATTATGGAGCGATAATTGATTGCCAAAAGAAACATATTAACCTTATGACTCCGTCAAAGGTAGTATTTTACGGCAGCAAGTTGTAACGAATGCAATTTTTGTGATTAAATAAAAATATTTATTGATATTTTTATTAATTTATTTATTGAGTAAAATAAATAATTTATAAGTTATGGTGAAAGAATTTTTGTTAAATGTTATTTGTATGTGGTTTGATGTAATTATTTTAATTTAACAACTAAATTAGATGACTAAATGATTTATTTGAATAAAGAATTTATTTAAATAAGATAGTTTATTTGGTGTTATTATTATTGGTTAAATGGTACTATTATTTAAGTTGGTAAGGTTTAATTGAATTTATTTAATAATAAGTTCAATTAAATTAAAAGTGTGACAATTAAAACTATATGTTATAATGAGTTATTAAATTAAATAGGAAGAGTTTTTATTTCCATCAAACCAAACAAGGCCTTATGACCTTTGGTTGGAAATAATGAGTTATTTCAATTTTGTTTTGCCAAACAAGCCTTATGGCTTTTGAATTTTTTATAACCGATGGTTTAATTAGAGAATATACGTTGTTATCAGTTTTTTTTTAAAGCTATCAGTTTTTATTTTGTTAAAGGTTTTGTCAGTTGTTAAGTATAGATAAGAAAAACACAGAGTTTAACAAAGAGAAAAGAGAAGAAAGAAAATACAGAGAAGAAGAGAAAAAAATTGAGAGTTTTATGAATTGAGAGAGGAGCTTGAAGATTTGAGAAAGAAATTCTTAAAACAAAGGAGCTTTCTAAGAATTAGAAGGTATAATTCTTGTTAGTTTTGTTCTACACTGTATTTTTATTATTCTATTTCTCTGTATATAATTTCTATTTTACTGTGTATGAATTCATATGCTAAATACATGAATTATTTGATTATAATTGATTCTAAGCATGTATTAGAGATTATGTGATGATTATAGATTAATCTGAATGAGTTTATCCATAAAATCATGCTTTAGAATGAAGATTTTGGTTTATAGAGTCTTATTTCATGTATGACATATATGTATGAAAATTGGTGTTCAATTTAATTGTTAAATGGTAAATTGACTTTTGGTTATGATTAGAAAATGAAAAATAAAAAGAATGTAAGTAGAATGGATTAAAATGGTTGAAAGATGAATTCACAGTGTTCGATTTCATTAAAATGGCTAAAATATGAATATTTGTATAAACAGTGAATTTTTGGGTTTTAATTGATTGATTATGTGCTTATAATGGTTAAATTAGTTAGAAACATGTTGGCTAATTGTTTTCTAGCATATTTGATGTCTGAGTAAGTTTAAATTATGTATTGGATGGTAGAATTCGGAAAATTTTGGCCAAATTTGGCCTAAGTTTTCACTGGTTCGCGAACTGTAGAAGGTGTCAGTCGCGTCTACCGCCCCGGCGGTAGAAATGAGCTAGAAATATCGCCCCGGCGGCCTTGTCGCCCCGGCGGCATATTTGAACTATGTTTGTCGCCCCGGCGACGATTTCGTTAAGAAATTCACCGCCCCGACGGTGGAACAGTTATTAAAAAAAAATTAAATTAAAATTTATTTATTTGTTTTATGATAATGTTATGTTGCTGTGTGCATGTTTAAAACTTATATTAAGGTATAAAATGACTAATAAGATACCACAATGAGTGGTAAGCGAATATTTAATGAATATCAAATGACATTTGATATATTAAATGAAGTGGGATAAGAACAAACCTTAAAATGTATATGAATCTGTAACTAATTATCGTTATTATTTTGTAATCAAAATGTATAGGGTAGTTAAGGGACGTGCATTATTTGAATCTGTAAACTACGCTCGAGGCAAGTTTTCCACCCTTAATCTTATTATTTCGTTTGAAGCAAGTTCCTTATCTAAATTTATTACTTTTACGTTGAGCAAGTTTTCCTTCCTTAAACTTGTTATTTCATTTAAAGCAAGTTAATTTTCATTGAGCAAGATTATAACCTTAGCTTATTGTTATTCAAGCAAGGTTGCTATCATGATTAAGAGCTAAAGCTTTATTCCAATTATTTATTGTTCGATCATTGATCATTATTCAAACTTTGAACAGAATTTCTATTGTACAAACCTTATTGATGAATCAATTGTTTAGTGACTAGCAAACCCTTATTGAATCAGCTAGTCCTTAGTTGATGAGCGTTCTAAAGACTTAGAATATTTTAAAATCTTTCCAAACCAAGTTCCTTTTGGTACGGATTCTGATGCTAAACTGAGTTGAACAACCCTAATATAGGGGATTAATTACGCGACAACGTTAAAATGTTTGTGCACAATACATTGTACAAAGGGCTGATCCCCCTAAGTATGAGATGGATGGTCCATAGTCTATAAGACTATTAAAGGTTGCGGTAGAAATACTTGATAACCTAGGACATAGTTCGAGGTCTTGTGACCCTCAGATACACTTTTAATCCTGAATCTTTATTCAGTTCTTGAGCTAAGCTTTCTATTGAGATTTCAGATCTTAACTAGTTATTGATTGAAATCAGAAAAACTATTATATCTCTGTTGAAATCTACTTCATTAGTTTTTCAATTGTTATTGTTATCACACTTGTGGGCAATTGTTTGCTCACTCTTGCGCTAAAACATTACAGCTAAGGCAGAGAAATCGGACGAGCCGTCCATAAGCAAAGGCAAGGGCAAGATGCCAAAGTAGCAAAAGATTTATTATCCATTTGATGTTTATTTGTAACAAAAACTTATTTAATATTATGTTTTATTCCGCACAGAGGTAATAGAGGTTAGATAACCTGGGATTTGTTTATTTAAGAGATTTGTGATGTAACCCTTTTTGTGGGAAGATGTTTCATTCCGTTTAATTATGTTATCTTTAACATGGGTAGTTAGTCTTGAATGTATGGTATAGTGAACACCAAATCTGTGGAGTTGAAGTACCCGGATTTGGGGGTGTCACACAAGTCGCCTAGGCAAGCGAGTTGTCTGACGATGATGCAGGCCAAGAAGTTGTTGACACAAGGCTGTGTGGGATACTTAGCGTACATAGTTGATACTCGAAAAGAGAGTCCGGAATTAGAAGAGATACATGTCATAAGGAACTTTGTAAACGTCTTTCCAGACGATTTTCCAAGACTTCCGCCAGATAGGGAAGTTGAGTTTGTAATCGATTTAGCGCCAGGAACTGCCCCGATATCAAAGGCTCCGTACCGTATGGCCCCCATAGAGATGAAAGAATTGATGGTGCAGCTACAAGAACTTTTAGATAAGAAGTATATTCAGCCGAGCGTATCGCTGTGTTGGGATATTTGTATGTATAACAAATACGACTCATACACGCAAGTGCACGTGATCCACAAGTAATATAAAGTAAGTAAAGTATCGATCCCACGAGGAATAGACTTGCATTTATGACTACAAACACCGATTTTATAATTATTTCGGTCTATTTAAACAACTGATTTCAGTGAGAAAATTATCCAATGATTACTAAATAAACAAATAAAACAAATTATGATTGTGTAAATACAGATTTTATGGGCTTGGGATTATAATTTCACTTAATGCAAACTTAGATTTCCATGCTTCCTATCGTTGCTAATTGATTATTATAGAATGTTGGTCAAGAACACGAATGTAAAATATGACCACCTCTTGATGCACCATATTCCTATCACACTAAATCCACAATTGATAGAATGAATGTGAACACTCTAAATGACTAACGCACTATATCTCTATGTGAATTACAATCAAAAAGGGTTTAAGAATAAGTTCTCAATTGGCCACATATGGTGCTTCAGTATATCTCTATCCTAAGCACGAAACAGAACTTCACGAGGAATGTAAAAATTATGAACATATGCTAACATAATTAGATCTCAATTTATATTTCCTTTCTCAATTCCATATAAATTATCACAGTAATTGGTGATCAAGCAATTAAACCTTAAGCATAGATTATGCTAGACATTCATTTCATAACCAACTAGCAATAATAAGGAAGCATATCAATTTTCAGTTAAGCAAAAGATCCATTATAATCCCAAGAATTAAACTTAGTTCATAATAATAATAGTAGAATTCATCATACACAATTGGTTCATCATCATAATTACAGAATAGGAAAATTAATCAAAAACATAAAATATTGAAGCTCCCTGTTTCCGTTCTGCAACTTCTGTTGATTTTCCAAGTTGTGTAGATTCTTGATTTCTTGCTCCCAAGCTTTAATTCAGCATCCATATATCTCCATTCTTCAGTTCCCAAGCTAAATTGAAGCTCAGCTGGAGTGTTTTTATTTTCTATCTAATAATACAGTAAACTTCCTATTTTTCGTGGAGGAGGAACTCTCCCAAAATTGAATTCTCAATTGAATATATTACATGCATAATTTGTCTTCATTTGACTTATTCTGATTCCCACTAATAAAGTTTTGCTCCACTAAAACCTCAAAATCTAGCATTGCATGATTTTATGGAAGTGCTGCTTCGCTGGCTGGAACGTGCCTGCATGACTGGTTGGCTGGCGACAGGCGCAGCTGCGCCGGCGCCCTTTGCAAAAGGGGCGCAGCTGCGCCGGGGAGGCAGGGAAGGAACAGGAGGGGCGTAGATGCGCCGACCATAAGGCCAAGCTGGGCGCAGCTGCGCCGGCTGCCAGTCTGCTACTGTACTGCTGTAGCCTAATTTCTTGATTTTCGTGTCCTATGCAAGCAACAAAAATTCATTAAGCTCCCAAACAACAAATGCAATAAAACTCGTGTCAAATTAACCAAAAACCGTGCAAAAGCCATATAATGAGAATAGTGAATCAATACCGAAAGAAAGGGAAAAATGCATGAAAACATACTAAGGAGCTATTAGATAAGCAACAGATGAAACCAAATAGTATCCAATAAGTAGGTATGAAACCTACTTATCAAATACCCCCAAACATGAATTGTTGCTTGTCCTCAAGCAATTACAATGAAATGAATGCAAAAATGAATGAAATGCGATAATCTAAGAATGCACCATGACCCTCATCAATTAGTAAACAATCCAAATGTTTTGCCTCAGAAGAATCTAGCATCTCATCAAAAATTGGTTCGTGTACCATGATAGTCATGCAACTCAAATCCTGTAGTGAACGATAAAGTGTGTGTGTGTAGTATTCATCAAACTTATAGCAACCCAATTGATTTTCATAATATGTTTCTTAGGGGAAATTCATATACTCAAACTTGCAAAACAACAAATGGGGTAAATTACAGTTAAAACAACGCTATGTCTAAATTGGGGACCGACTTAGAGGTTATTCGGACTATGACGCTTGGTTGTGCAATGCCTAGTTCCCTTAGGCTATTCAATGATACCCATGTAGCGAGCTTTCGATCAACGACTCCCAAACCAATTGGTCTTAGGGCGCTAGGTGTAGAGACATCCCCTAGGGCGTACTTACTCAAATATCAAAGGCCACAAAACTAGGCTAACTAAGCATTTATTCAATGTTTTGTGTTTTTTTTATATCAACGAATGCATTTTACGCTGCATTTCGTTGCTCAAATGCTCTACTAAGTTTTCCTCCAAACTTAGACACATGTGGTTTCAGCTAATATTACCCACAATTGCTTCATTCATTAATAACACATCAAATTCCCCCCAGAACTCAATTATGCGAATCTTTAGGCTACTTAGTGAGAGAACTACTAAAAACGTGCTAACCGGTTCTATCATAATCAACACAAGACAAGAGTTGCAATATATCATGGCATTCGACCAAGGTCTTAGTAATTAGCAATTTTCAAAAATTCTCATCACAGGCAAGTGAGGATGTTTACTAATCAAGATAATAGGATCATGCAACTAAACTACACGATGTGATATGATGTGCATGAGAATTTTTTTTTTTTTAGAAATTAAAGCAAACAAGCAATTAAACTAACAATAAAAACAAATAATTAAAAGCATCACAAAAGAAACTAGGCAAGCCTAATACCCCCAAACTTAAAATATGCAATGTCCTCATTGGAGATAAAAGGGTAAAGAGTACTCCCCTAAGAGTCGTCCTCGGCGCCGCTAGGCGGTGTGTTGGGCGGAGGATAAGGGATGTCGGCACCGAAGGTGGGAAACTCGACGTGGACCCCCTGCTGGCTGAATGCCTCCGATAATGCACCTGCAAAGGAGACGCTGTAGTCTCTGAAGCTCGTGTGCAATGCGTCGATGCGGCGCTGCAGGCGGCGCATCTCGCGCTCATGTCCACTGACTCCCCTCTGCTATACTGGCGGGGCAGGCACGTCCTCCTCACTGGCCTCTTCCTCCTCATCAGCCATAATAAAACCTAACCCATTGGGCCGGGACTATCCACCGTGCCATACATTATACTTTTTGATCGTGGCACTGTCAATGTCCCGCATGGGCAACTGGAGGGTCTCCTCCCCCCATTCCACCTTCGCCGCAAGACAGAGGCGTGTGATGATCGAGGCGTGTGGAATGGCACCAGAAGTGACGGCACGCATGAAACGGAGCATGGAATGGTGAATGATGTAACCAACGTCAATGCTCCCCCCATGCAAAATGCGATGCAAGAGGACCGCTCGGTCTCGGGTCACATCCTGGTGATGGGTGGTCGGCAGTATACTCGCGCAGATGAAGGCGTACCATGCCTTGCCAAATCTGTTCAGCGCGGTCTGAGGGAAGTGAACCTTCAGAGTGGTGCCCGGCTGAGTCCTCCCCTGAGTGCCCGGCTGGCACATCTCCCGCACCAAGGCATCGAGATCAGTCTCAAAACGCTTATGCACCACCCAGTTGGTGGCCTCAGCAGTAGCAGAAGGCAGGCAGAAAAGCTCATTGATTGCCTGCGTAGTGTAGGAGACCTGCTTGCCCCGAACGAAAGCGATGCCATTTTGGGTCTCATGAGCATTGGCATAAAATTCCCGAACAATGGCCATCGGGGCGGACCTGGGTGTCTTAATGAAAAGCAACCAGCCCAGATGCCGGATTTGGTCCAGAATTCGCCCATCCTGTGCCTTGGGTTTCAAACCCCTCTCTGGTATGAAGGATTTGGCGCTTAGCACCTCCCAATAGTAGTGTTGGGCTGAGAGATTGACAAACTTAGTGGCATCCAGAGTGTTGATGCCACCACCCGCAGATTCAGATTCGCTGTTGGATGAAGAAGAAGGTTGCGGTGTGCGTGCAAGCTTCGACATGGTTGAATGTGGTTAGGGTTTGGTGTAGAGGTATGATTTAGCTAGGGTTTGGTTAGGAATGGAAAGAGAAGAGGGGAGAGGGTTTGCTTCTGCTGCTGGAGAGAGTTTAGGTTTAGGGTTTATGATTTGATGTGACAGGACTGATGGGGACGGGTCCTATATATAAAAAACTTTTAGTCGACTGGCGCAGCTGCGCCGTAGTTGACTGGAAAAGGGGCGCAGCTGCGCTGCTGCCCAGTTACCGCATGTTGAAGGGTTCCGGCGCAGCTGCGCTGATGATGTACTGGTGTGGCAGCTGCGCTGATGCTCAGGCAACCTGGAAATTTTTTTTTTTTAACACACTTGACACACATTAAATCTCCAGGTGAAAAACTCAATCTATTAATATCCAACAAATCTAAAAAGAAACGAAAATCTCAATTCAAACTAGTAAACTTACGAACGATGCATAAGTAATGTAATAGACTATGCACCCCCCCAAACTTAAAGTCTGTTTATGTCATACGGTTGAAGGCGCGTTTGGACATCTAAAAAGCAAGCAATCATGTTAAAATGAAATCATGCAAACTGAATTAAAATCACACACTAATAAAAAGTAATAAAAGTAATTCGGGTTGCCTCCTGAGAAGCGCTTGGTTTAAAGTTGGTTAGCTCGACTGTCCATTGGTGCTCAGTCCATGGCTAGGACAACTGAGGATTCGTGGCGATCGATTTCGCCTCCCCAATAGTGCTTCAGCCTTTGGCCATTCACCTTAAATGGTTGTTCACTGTCCTTTCCAATTTTTTCGATGGCTCCGTGTGGGAATACAACAGTGATGGTAAAGGGACCCGACCATCGGGATTTGAGCTTTCCCGGGAATAATTTGAGCCTAGAGTTGAATAGCAACACCGCTTGGCCAGTTTCCAATTTTCTCTCGATGATTTTACGGTCGTGCCATATCTTTACCTTCTCATTGTAGAGTTTAGAATTCTCGTAGGCTTGCAAATGAAACTCATCAAGTTCATTTAGATGTAGAAGTCGCCTCTCTCCCGCTGCAGTCGGGTCGAAATTTAACTTTTTGATCGCCCAATAGGCTTTGTGCTCTAGTTCGACCGGAAGATGACAAGCTTTGCCGTAAACTACATGGTATGGGGACATGCCGAGGGGTGTCTTGTAGGCGATTCTATATGCCCATAAAGCTTCATCTAGCTTCAATGACCAGTCTTTTCTGGAAGGATTAATAATCTATTCCAAAATTCTCTTGACCTCTCTATTTGACACTTCGGCTTGCCCATTTGTTTGTGGGTGGTATCCTGTGGCGATTTTGTGCCTCACTCCGTATTTGGCCAGGAGGGCTGTGAACTGTTTATTGCAGAAATGACTGCCTTCATCACTGATGATAGCTCGAGGAGTGCCAAATCTAGTGAAAATATTCTTCTGTAGGAACTTGAGAACCACCTTAGCATCATTGGTAGGTAAGGCTAAAGCTTCCACCCATTTGGACACATAGTCAATCGCAAGAAGGATATAGAGATTGTTGCAGGATGACGGAAATGGTCCCATGAAGTCTATGCCCCATACGTCAAAGATCTCCACATCCAAGATCACATTTAGTGGCATTTCATTGCGGTTAGAGATGTTGCCCACCCGTTGGCATCGATCACAATTCTTTATGAATTGATGGGTATCTTTGAACAAAGTGGGCCAATAGAACCCAACCTGGAGTACTTTGGCTGCAGTTCTTTACGTTCCATAATGGTCGCCATACAGAGAAAAATGACATGCATGTAAAATACTGGTAGTCTCGACATCAGGAATGCACCTTCGGATCACGAGATCTGTACATTGCTTGAACAAGTAAGGCTCATCCCACATATATCTCTTTGCATCATGCAAAAATTTCTTCTTCTGTTGAGAAGTTAGATCCGGTGGTAGCACATGACTCACAAGATAGTTGACGATATCAGCGAACCATGGGATCTCAGATGTGATTGCAAAAAGCTGTTCATCAGGGAAGCAATCATTTATTTCAACCTTCTCTTTACTCTCCAAATCTGGATTGTCTAATCTGGAAAGATGATCAGCAACTAGATTCTTCGTGCCTTTCTTGTCCTTTATTTCCAAGTCAAATTCTTGAAGCAAAAGGATCCACCTGATTAATCTGGGTTTGGCGTCTTTCTTAGAGATCAAATACCGAATTGATGCATGGTCAGTGTATACCACTACCTTTGTTCCAATGAGATAGGACCGGAACTTGTCAATGCATAAACAACCGCAAGTAGTTCCTTCTCGGTGGTGGTGTAATTTATTTGGGCCTCTGAGAGTGTTTTGCTGGCATAGTAGACTGCATGTAGAACCTATCTCTGCGTTAACCCAATACCACGCCCACAGTGTAATCACTAACATCACACATAAGCTCAAATGGAAGAGACCAATCCGGTGCCACTATCACAGGAGCTGTTGTCAACTTCTTTTTCAACAACTCAAAGGCTGCTAAGCAATTTTCATCAAATATGAACGGAACATCCTTTTCCAATAGATTGCACAGGGGTTTTGTGATTTTGGAGAAGTCTTTGATAAATCTCCGGTAGAACCCAGCATGGCCCAAAAAACTTCGAACTCCCTTCACAGAAGTTGGTGGAGGCAATTTCTCGATGGTTTCTAATTTTGCTTTATCCACTTCCAACCCTTTTGCTGAGACTTTGTGACCCAAGATTATTCCTTCTTGAACCATGAAGTGACATTTCTCCCAATTAAGCACAAGGTTTGTTTCCACGCATCTCTTTAGTACGATGACCAAATTCTCTAGACAGTTGTCGAAGGAATTTCTGAACACCGAAAAATCGTCCATGAAGACCTCCATGTTGATTTCTACCATGTCAGAAAATATTGCCATCATGCACCGTTGAAATGTAGCTGGGGCATTACATAGACCGAAGGACATTCGCCTGAAAGCGAAAGTTCCATATGGACAAGTAAAAATTGTCTTCTCTTAATCCTCTGGAACGATGGCAATTTGATTATAGCCAGAATATCCATCAAGCAAACAGTAGTATTCATGCCCTGCCAATCTATCCAACATTTGATCAATGAATGGAAGTGGGAAGTGATCTTTCCTCGTGGCTTTGTTGAGCTTTCGGTAGTCCATACAGACTCTCCATCCCGTGACTGTTCGAGTTGGTATCAACTCGTTGTTCTCATTTCTTACCACAGTTATTCCTCCCTTCTTTGGTACACATTGCACAGGGTTCACCCACGAGCTGTCAGAGATGGGATAGATGATCTCAGCGTCTAGCCATTTTAGAATTTCTGCTTTTACCACCTCTTTCATGATGGGATTTAGCCTTCTTTGATGCTGTATGGCGGGCTTATTGTCATCTTCCATCAAAATCTTATGCATACAAAATGAGGGGTTGATTCCTTTTATATCAGCTATGGTCCATCCAATAGCCCCTTGGAATTCTCGAAGGATTCTTATCAGCGTGCCTTCTTGTAAAGATGTTAGTGCAGAAGAAATAATGACAGGTAAAGTATCTGAAGTGCCTAGATATGCATACCTGAGGTGATTTGGCTAGGGCTTTAGCTCAAGCTTAGGAGGTACCTCTCTAGATGGTTTCAAATGAGATGAGGAATCAATTGAGCTTTTCAAGGGCTCAATAGGCACTTTGAATTTTTCCATCCTGGGTATTGCATCTAGAAAATGAACATACTCACAGTTCTCGGGCTCGCCCAAGTCGATGTCTCCTGTCAGTGTCATCTCAAGCAAGTCACTATGTGTGGCTTTTATGAATTCTTCGGTTACAGCACTTTCAATGATATCTACTCGGAAACAATCTTCCTCTTCAGTTGGGAATTTCATAGCTTTAAAGACATTAAAGGTGACTTCTTGGTCTTGAACCCTCATTGTCAACTCTCCCTTTTGCACATCAATGAGAGTTCTCCCGATAGCTAAAAATGGCCTCCCAAGTATGATGGGAATGTCTTTGTCTTACTCGAAGTCTAGGATTATGAAGTCATCAGGGAATATGAACTTATCAACCTTAACAAGAACATCCTCCACAATTCCTCTCGGGTATATGACTAAATGATCCGCTAGCTGAAGCGAGACGTTTGTTGGCTTGGGTGCTGGTAATCCCAACTGAGTAAAGACGGACAATGGCATGAGATTGATGCTTGCACCAAGATCACATAAGCATTTTTTGAATGACAAGTCTCCAATGGTGCAAGGAATGGTGAAACTACCCGGATCCTTCAACTTTGGAGGTAGCTTTCTTTGTAATACAGCACTGCATTCCTCTGTCAAAGCTACAATTTCAAAATCTTGCAATTTCTTCTTCCTTGACAGAATCCCTTTCATGAATTTGGCATAACTCGGCATTTGTTCTAAGGCTTATGTAAATGGTATATTGATTTGAAACTTTTTGAAAACCTCAAGAAACTTAGAGAATTGTTTGTCCATTTTCTGCTTTTGCTGTCTCTGAGGGTACGAAACTGGTGGATAATATCTGGTGGGAGAGGGTTGAGTCTTTTCTGTGCTTTTTGTAGGTATGGGCTCAGATTTCTCCCTGCTATCCTCCTCTTCAAAAAGTTCAGCAGGGTCAATTTCTGGGGAAGGGCGCAGCTGCGCCGCTTCCCTTTGCAAAATGGGCGCAGCTGCGCCGACTGAATCCAGCGCTGGAGAAGGGCGCAGCTACGCCGTCTCCTCGTGTGATATGGGCGCAGCTGCGCTGGTTGGCAGGGTCTGCTTCCCACTTCTGGTGGTGACAGCTTGGCATTGCTCCTTTCCATTTCTCCTTGGATTGACTTCTGTGTCGCTAGGAAGGGCCCCCTGAGGTCTACTAGATAACAAGCTGAACAATTGACTCATCTGGTTTTCCAAATTCTTGAAGCCCAATGTCTGGCCTTGCTCCAACTTATCAGTTTTGGCCATATATCTCTCCAAATTTTCACTCATTTCAGCAACTTTCTTATCAGTAGCTGAGACTTGTTGCTGATTGTGGAATCCCGGAGGAGCAAGAGATTTTGGGGCTTGTGGATAATCTTTATGGTTGCTCCATGAAAAGTTCGGGTGATTCCTATTCCTCGGAGTGTAGTTGTTCTGGTAGTTGCTCACAAATTGCACAGACTCAGCATTGATGGCACATTGATCAGTAGAGTGTGGACCTGCACAAAGCTCACAAATCATGGAAACTTGCTGCCCCTTTCCTTCATATAGGTTGTCAATCTTTTTGACTATAGCAGATTTCTGGGCTTGAAGTGAAGTGGCCGTGTCAACCTCTAATATCCCTACTACTTTTGGTTGGCTGGATCTAGAAGATGGCCATTGATAGTTATTTGCAGCCATGGTCTCCAAAAGTTCATAAGCTTCGTCATAGTTTTTACCCATGAATGCTCCTCCCGAAGCTGCATCAATGCATGCCCGTGTTTGAATATTCAACCCATTATAAAATGTGTTAAGTTGCATCCATTGCGGCAAACCGTGATGTGGACACTTTCTCAATAGTTCCTTGTACCGCTCCCATGTCTCATACAAGGATTCTCCATTATGTTACTCATATGAGGAGATGTCATTTCTCAACTTAGCAGTTTTGGCTGGTGGGAAGAATTTTGCTAAGAATTTCTGCACCAAATCTTGCCAAGTAGTAATAGATCCCGGTGGTAGTGAGTGGAGCCAACTCTTTGCTTTATCCCTCAATATGAATGGGAATAACCGCAATCTCATTGCATCTTCTGAGATCCCACTGAATTTGAATGTATCACAGATCTCTAAAATATTTATCAAGTGCTCATTTGGGTCATCAACCACCATTCCTCCGAATTGGACAGAGTTTTGGATCATATGGATAGTCCCTGGTTTGATTTCAAAGGAATTGGCCGTTATGGCTGGCCTTGAGATACTTGATTGCAAATCGTTGATTCTTGGCATAGCATAATCTCTCAATGCTTTTTGTGCTTCTCCCGCCATTGCTTGTGGTTGGTCTAGATCCTCCAGAGTATTTTCAGCACACTTTCTTGACTGTTGAGCCCTTTTCTCAATGTTATCCATAAAAGGCAATAGGTCAGGATTCTTCGATCGAGTATGCATACACTACTCAAGAGTACCTATGACAATGGAGAAAAAAAATAAAATAGAATTAAGACAAGAACAGATTTGTTTAACTAAAACCAATATAATTTAAATTGATGATGAAAGTTATAAACGCAATTACAATTCCCCAGCAGCGGCGCCAAAAACTTGTTGGGATATTTGTATGTATAACAAATACGACTCATACACACAAGTGCACGTGATCCACAAGTAATATAAAGTAAGTAAAGTATCGATCCCACGAGGAATAGAATTACATTTATGACTACAAACACCGATTTTATAATTATTTCGGTCTCTTTAAACAATTGATTTCAGTGATAAAATTATCCAATGATTACTAAATAAACAAATAGAACAAATTATGATTATATAAATACAGATTTTATGGGCTTAGGATTATAATTTCACTTAATGCAAACTTATATTTCCATGCTTCCTATCGTTGCTAATTGATTATTATAGAATGTTGGTCAAGAAAACGAATGTAAAATATGACCACCTCTCGATGCACCATATTCCTATCACACTAAATCCACAATTGATAGAATGAATGTGAACACCCTAAATGACTAACGCACTATATCTCTATGTGAATTACAATCAAAAAGGGTTTAAGAATAAGTTCTCAATTGGCCACATATGGTGCTTCGGTATATCTCTATCCTAAGCACGAAACAGAACTTCACCAGTCTGCTGTTGTACTGCTGTAGCCTGATTTCTTGATTTTCGTGTCTTGTACAAGCAACAAAAATTCATTAAGCTCCCAAACAACAAATGCAATAAAACCCGTGTCAAATTAACCAAAAACCATGCAAAAGCCATATAATTAGAATAGTGAATCAATACCGAAAGAAAGAGAAAAATGCATGAAAACATACTAAGGAGCTATTAGATAAGCAACAGATGAAACCAAATAGTATCCAATAAGTAGGTATGAAACCTACTTATCACGCTGTGGGGAGCGTCGGTGTTATTTGTTAAAATGAAGGATGGATCGATGCGACTTTGCATTGATTACAGAGAGTTGAACAAGGTCACGATTAAGAATAAATACCCGTTGCCAAGGATCGACAACTTGTTTGATCAATTAAAAGGAGCTAGATATTTCTCAAAAATAGATTTGAGGAGTGGGTATCACCAGTTGAAGGTGAGGAAGGAAGATGTACCGAAGACAGCGTTCAGGACTCGTTATGGTCACTACAAGTTTCTAGTGATGTCATTTGGTCTAGCGAATGCTCCTACAACATTCATGGACTTAATGAACAGGGTGTTCAAGCCGTTTTGGGACAAATTTATAGTAGTATTCATTGACGATATCCTAATTTACTCCAAAACCAAAGAGGAGCATACATAGCATTTAAAAGCGACATTAGAAGCGTTAAGAAGAGAGAAGTTTTACGCTAAATTTTCAAAATGTGAATTCTGGATAGAACGAGTGCAATTTCTTGGACATGTGATCGACAAGGATAGTATATCGGTGGATCTGTCAAAGGTTGAAGCAGTGCTTAACTGGGATCAGCCGAAAACACCATCGGAAGTAAGGAGTTTCCTCGAATTGGCAGGTTACTACAGAAGATTCATTCAGGATTTTTCCAAAATCACGACTCCGTTAACGAATTTGACTAGGAAGACGGTGAAGTTCGTTTGGACGGAGAAGTGTGAGGAAAGTTTTCAAGAATTAACGAAGCGGTTGAGTACTGCGCCTGTGTTGTCTCTACCAGATAGCACAGGAAATTTGTGGTGTACAGTGATGCGTCGCATAAAGGACTAGGTTGTGTGCCTATGCAGAATGATATGATCATTGCGTATACGTCACGATAATTAAAAGACTATGAGGAGGGGTATCCTACCCATGATTTGGAATTGGCCGCGGTGGTGTTTGCTTTGAAGATATGGAGGCACTATCTTTACGGGGAGAAGTGTGAAATATATACATACCACAAGAGTCTGAAATATATTTTTACACAGAAGGATTTGAACATGCGACAGAGAAGATGGTCGAAATTGATAAAGGATTACGATTGTGAAATTTTATACCATCCCGGTAAAGCAAATGTTGTGGCTGACGCCTTAAGCAGAAAGGGTCGAGAGAAATTATCTTTTATTACCACTAAAGAGGAGCTAATTACAGTAATGGTGAAACTAGAGTTGGAGGTAAAATTTCCGCAGGAGTGTGACGAAAAATTATTTCAATTGAGAATCGGTGCAACTTTGGTGGATAAGGTTAAGGAAGCACAAATTCAGGACGAAGAATGTGAGAGAATCAGGAAAACAATATCTGGAGGTGATGAAGTAAAATTCAAAGTAGATAACGAAGGCGTATTGAGATTCGAGGGAATAATTTAGGTTCCGCTAGTACAAGAGGTTAAGGAGGAAATTTTGAGCGAGGCTCATAATTCAAGATATTCGATTCATCCGGGTAGTACGAAGATGTACCAAGAACTCCGACAGCATTTTTGGTGGCCGAATATGAAGAGAGACGTTGCCGATTGTGTAGCCAAGTGTTTGACATGTCAGAAAGTTAAAGCAGAACATCAGAGGCCAAGTGGGCTATTACAACCGTTAGAAATCCCAGAATGAAAATGGGAGCACATCACCATGGATTTCATAGTAGGTCTTCCGACGACTCAGAAAGGTTTTGACGCAGTATGGGTTATCGTAGATCAACTGACGAAATCAGCACACTTTTTACCCATCAAGATTAGATTCAACTTAGATCAGTTAGCGAAGTTATATATAAAGGAGATTGTTTCGAGACATGATGTTCCAATATCTATTGTCTCAGATAGGGATCCGCGCTTCACATCAAACTTCTGGAAACGACTTCAAGAATGCATGGGGACGCAGTTACGTATGAGTACGGCATATCATCTACAGACCGACAGACAGAGTGAAAGAACAATTCAAACATTGGAGGATATATTGAGAGCTTGCATCATGGATTTCAAAGGAAATTGGGATGATCATCTACCGTTGGTGGAATTTGCTTACAATAACAGTTACCACGCAATTATTGGCATGACGCCTTACGAAGCGTTGTACGGCAGAAAGTGCAGAACTTCATTATGTTGGGATGAAGTTGGCGAACAACAATTGCTAGGACCAGAACTAGTACAACAGACCGCAGAAATCGTCAAAGTAATCAGGGAAAGATTGATAACAGCTCAGGATAGGCAAAAGAAATATGTCGATCAACATCGTAAGTGATAGACACATAATTCATACATTTTATTATCCCTAATTTTGTCCTTTTAATTATATTAGTTTATTTATTTAATATGTTTTATTTTATTTTGTAGGATTTAATATTTTGTTGCAATAAAGTCAAAATCTTGGTGATCAAGCGATATTTAATGCTCTTATTCATGTAAGGAAATATCCAAGAAGAATCCTACAAGGATAAGGAAGGAGGTGGAACAATCTTGGTGTGCAAGTCAAATCCAGTGAGAGAAAGGAAAGTCAATCTAGAAGATATCTTTGAGAAGTTGATTGCCACTAGGAAGTTGAAACTTACATGGAAAGGGACTCTTGGGAGATTACCATGTAGAGATTGAAATAAAGAAGGAAATAAGAGAAAAAAAAGGGAACAAAGGAAGCCAAGTTCAATGAATGTAAGGCACAAATTTATTTTCCCTATAAATAGATCTCTTGTTTTAGAGAGAATGGATGTATTAGTTTAAGTTGGATGTATTAGTTTAGGTTAGGAGTAGGAGTAAATTAAATTATTTTTTCATTGTACGCTTGTTGGAGGATCGTTAATTAAATGGAGTTTTCTTATTTTATTTTTAATTTTTTACTTCTTCTTTATTTTAGTTAGCTTATTTATTTTCATGTCTGGTTAATTTCTTTAATCTAGGATGAAGATGAAATTAAATAATTATTCGTGATAATATTTTTTACCTCTTCTATTATTTATGCTTTTATGTTTAATTGATTTCACCTTCATGTTTCATTATTAAAATACCTTCGTTTTATAGTTCTCATGTGATTTTAAATTAATTAAGAGGTTTTGATAGATTATTGTTAAGATATGAGTTTTTCATAATCCATGCTTGCTCAAGAGAAGTTTTGATGGGTTATAGTTAATCCTTAAATTTTCATAGTCTATGCTTGCCCACGTTAATTATAAAATTACTAAATTAAAGGGAAGGGAGATCAAAATCATAATTAAGTTATAAAAATAGAAGAGATTGAATTACTTGTTATGTTTATTATTTAATGGATTCGGATTCCTAGATTGTTTCCTTATTATTAGTTAGTTTAATTATAGTTAATTGATTCTCAATCTTTATTTTTAATTCGCCTAAAATAGATATTAAGGATACATTAAAATTAATCTAGTCTCTATGGGTTCGACCTGTACTTGCCAGTTTTTCAATTTGACACTGTGCACTTGCAGTTACACATTTTTATCATATCAAGATTTTGGCGCCGTAGCCGGGGACTAGATTTAATTTTATATTCCTTAATTTTTATTTATTCGAATTAGTTTTTTTTTTAGTTCTAATATTATTATTTTTTTTTCAAGATTATCGAAACAGTTCAAAGGTGCGAAAAGACAAGATTATTGTTGCGTTATTTCTGGTATTTTGTATCTTAACTAAAAAATAAAAAAAAATAAAAAATAGTAGCTTAGTTTTATTTTTTTATTTTTTTATTGTTAGTTAGAAAACTAATTGTCGTATACATACATTCATTCACGTAGAGCACATCTTGTTTAGGTTTTTAGTTTTTTATTTTTTTATTTTTATTTTTTTTTGTCAAATATAAACTGTGGTGATTTCTGGATGATTGAGGTACATCAAATTTCTCTTTACTTCGTAATTCACATAGTTTTAGGACATTTTATTTGTTTACAATTTTTTTTTATTCGTGCATTTTCATCTTTAATCTAACATTAAGGGCACAACCTATTACAAGATAAGGTGGGGATTTCATCACCATTCCTCCCACAATGTGACACCCCGAATATTTGTATAGCTAGAAATATAGCCTTAAATGATTTATGTGATAATATCGTATGATTATTCTTAAATAATGATAACTATTTAAGTAAAAATGTGTTATGGTATGTGTTAAATGCGATTACAGTTATTTTATAATAAAACCGAGATTATGAAATAGAACCTACAAGAATTTATTGAGGGAATGGGTGGTGTAGAAATTATAAAACTTATATTAAGGTAATGCGTTGAAGATATTCAACGATAAATTTTTGAAGGACATTTATCGAAAACCGAGTAAGGAGGGTTTCGGTGATTCCGAGGACGGAATCCTTATAAGGGGGGAAGGATGTGACAACCCGGATTTTCAGATGCTATTAAAATGAGAATTTAATGAATAAAAATTCTTGTTATGTGTCGGATTGAGTTTATATTGATGTGCGATGTATTTTGCTTATGTGATTTGGTGTGAACATACTTTAGAAACATATATTTATATATATTGAGAAATGGAAACAAAGTTCAATAGTTAATTAAACTATTGAAGTAAGTAAATGAAATTGTTACGAAAAAGGAAATTTACTAAATATTGTTGTTAATTTAATTAGGTTGAAAATTATATTTTTAAATAATATAATTTGATTATTATCTTTTGTTGGCAATGATATTTTTATAAATTAAATTTCATTAATAATGAGAGTAATTCACTTAATTAAAATAGTGAATTAATGTAAATATATATTTGTTTTGATAAAACGAGAAAACAATATGTTTCATGTTAATGTATTACGATTGTGAATTTCGTAAATAGATAAAATATTTATTGAGTAGAATAAATATTTTAATTCGGATGTTTATTTAATAAAATAAATATTTGATGAGAATATTGTGTGATAATTTATTTGTATGAGAATATTAAGTAAAGTGATAATAAATATTTTTTTACTTGATGCGTATTTTATTATGCATGGATGTTGATAAGATGTTGGTAATTTATTAAATTAGAGGATTAATGTTTTATTGAATAAAATAACTTATTTAATAAAATTATAGTTTGGCTAAATTGAATTATAATTTTGTCTTTTTGTTTTAATTGAAATTATTAAAAATTTTAATTAGATTTAATTATATAATATTTTTTAATTAAATTAAGTGTGACAATATATATATATATATATATATATATATATATATATATATATATCTTATAATAAAAGGATTACTAAAATAAGCTAAAAGGGAATTTTTGGGTTCTAGCCAAACATGGCCTAGTGACCCTTCAATTCCATAACTGCTGAGACTCTTGGTATTTGTAACTGCTGAGACTCTTGGTATTTGTAACTGATGGCTAGGTAATAATATACATATAAGTTTTTAGTTCTTCATTGTTTTTCTTGTTGGGAGAAAATTGAGAGAAAAGGGAGGGTTTGTGAGAGAGGAAATTTTATGTGTATATGGAGAAGAACCCTGGAGAATCAAAGAAGGAAGAAGAAAGAGGAATCAAGGAAGAATAGGCCACTTCATCATCTATCTAGGTTAGGGAAGATCAAAGAGGATACATGAAGTACAGATAAGTATAAGCTGATTATGGTAGTTGGTAATCTACGAACCAGGCAAGTCTTTCAGTTCTTATTTGTTATGTGAACTAAATGATTAACTGTTTAAAACTGTAACGCACACAGCATGATGTATTTTATATATGTTGCAAGTATGTAACGACAAAGTCAATGTGACGCCCCCAAATTCGGGTCTCCAAATACCCGGATCCGGTCATCACGATCCAACACAAACATTCACCTCTAACAACATATGGTAACTAAAATGCGGAATATAATAAACATACGTTGTTCATTACAAGGTGTTACTAGTCCCAGAATACAATAACCTTAATACATTCATGAATCCATACCCTAAGTAACAAGCAGGGTTTAATATTACATTAACAATGATTAACTGCACATAATGTTTAAGTCTGCTACATGAAGTTTATCACTTCATCTTTTCTTTCCCTTTGTTTTTCCCTGACGTCTCGGGTTTGGCTGCAATAAAGTCATGATATAGCAAGAATGAGCAACGAGTTTGCTCAGCAAGTTTAAAATACAATAATAAGGATATATCATGATGAAGGGATATTAAGGAATTTCAACATTAGAAAAATCAGAAGCAAGAACAATAATTGCTTTTAGAACAATTGATAGTCAAATAGACTTTGAACGATAACTTCCAAAGGAGTCAATAGCTGGTTGACCCTCTGGTTACTGGCTACAGAATAACGTACTTGAGGGGATCAGCCTCGCGTACCCTATGTATATGCATAACATTTAACTCTGCTATTTGTACCTTATTTCCGGTACGTGGGGTACTCCCCTATAATAAAGGGGTGTTCATACAGTCTAAGAATCCTTACCATCGATTGGTTCGGATAGCTTTTATAAATTCTTACGTACGTGCCTGACCGAGACAAGGGTTCAGACTTAATCATGAATAGTTCGGGAATTTCAGAACTTAAATAATTATACGAATTCAAATGCACAAGTGCGAATGCTAATGAATACATAGATGTGGAATAATTTTTAAAAGTAATTAGACCACTTAAAGCATGCTTGGAGTTAAGATTCAAGCTTAATGAATAACTTGCAACAATATTTATATACCTTTTTGCACGAATTAAAAATAGTGCATAAGGTTTAGAAATTTGCTCAATGTAAAAGTTGAGTAAGGAAGGACTTGCATTCAATATACTGAAAGAATGGAATTAGGGAACTTGCCTGTTCGCTCAGCTACAATAAATTTTAGCTTTACTTAATCGACCTTGGATGACCTATCATTTGATAAAGTCAATTTATCCATTAGCATTGTATAGCAGTATATTGATGCACTCATTTATGCTATTTATTTAGCAGATCAACAAATCACCATCTATATCTAATTATTATTTAACATTAGCTATTCGGAGATTAATTACTGACCTTTAGTTATTCAAATAATTGTTAGCTAATCATAATTACTATTCTCGAATGTTCAGATTATTACCCTTATTGTCTCTAAATATGGGTCAAAAATCTTTATTTATTATTAGAATAATAAATTCATCATGGTTTAATGACAATTAACTAATAGTTGGTTACTTATTTAATTACACTTAATTACTATTTACCCTTAAGAGTAATTGAGTAATTATTATTCTTGTTTCTTATTCAACTTTAATAAGATGTAGTAATTCTACACATACACTTAATTATTAATTAAATAATCATTAGGTATTTATTATCTTTATCTATTAAGAGCCGAAAATAAATAATTAACTTATTAATCTCACTCGTACTTAATCATTATTTCATTAATGATTAAGTAATTGTTATCCTTATTAACTTATTCATACCTAATTTATTATCAATATCAATTAGATAATAATTAGATATTTGTTACCTTTATTAAATGTTACACAATAAATAAATTATCAAATACTTATTGTCTTTATTTACACTTTATTATTAATAATAATAATTAAATATTCATTCCCTTTATTTATTATTTATTGCTAAATAATAAATAATTATTTTGTTAACTTATTCATACTTAATTATTATCCAATATTAATTGAATAACGATTAAATATTTATTATCTTTATTTATTACTTATTGATAAATAATAAATAATTTATTTCATTGAATATTTGTTATCTTTATTTATCACTTATTGACAAATAATCAAATTATTAAATTCATACTTGATTATTATTTAATAGTAATTAAACAATAATCAACTATTTATTAACTTTATTTATTTTTTAAAAGGATAAATAATAAATAATAAATCTATTAATTTTATCCATACTTGGTTATTATCTAATAGTAGTTAAACAATAATCAAATATTTATTAGCTTCATCTATTATTTAAGGATAAATAATTACATTACTAGGTTTATTTAAGAGTAAACAATAAATAAGTGAATTATTAATTATTATTTAATATTAATTAAATAATAATTAAATATTTATTATCTTTATTTATTATTCATTGATAAATAATAAATAATTATTATATTAACTCTATTTATTATTAATTGATATTAATTAAATAATAGTTAAGTACTTATAGTCTTTATTTATTGGTAGATAATAATTATCTTGTTAAGCTTATTATTATTTAGTATCATCCAAATAATAATTTAAATATTTATCACATTATTTATTATTAAACAATAAAAGAATTCATACTATTGTTAGTAGCTTGCTCAACCAAAAGACCCAACAGTTTACTACCCAACAACTGGTTCCAGGCACACAAGCCATACACGGTTTAAGGTTTGCAAAGCAAAATCACACCCAACACCACGGTTGGAACTCGTACACGGCTAATATTAACAAAATATATACTGCGGATTTCACAGCCCAACATTATCACACCAAGAGGATACCAAGGTTTGATTGGTGATTTATATGCTGATAGAACAATTTAAATACCAAAGGAAAGACAATCTTATTCAGGCATTACCACAACCACTTGGTGAGCATACAAGGACTCAACGCTGACATAACTACTGTACCTAATCGAGCTGCCAGACACTATGGTCCTTCAGTATACAAAGTCCCAAACAATGCAACCCAATACCAGGGGACAGCACAACCCAGCAATACAACAGAACAATCAATCCAATACAAAAAAAAACAAAATACCCCAAACGCAGGAAGGAAGGAAAATAAAAAATAAATAAATAAAAAAAAATAACAAACCAATCGAACTAACGCAGTAGCTTGGTGGAAATCTCTGTTATACCTTGAGGTCGAATTGGGTCAGATTTGTGTCCTGGCTGCTATCCTCCTCCTTCTCCCAAAGTAGGTGACAAAATCGGACATTCACAGCTAGCGACTAATTTTCCCCTGGCTCTCTCTCAAAAATTTCTAAATTGGGACTTACAAACAAAGGAAAATTGGCAGCCTGGCTAATTGGAACTCATCAGCTCTGCAGCTCGATTTAGGGTTTGGGGAGGTTCACTTTATAGTGAAATTTTTATCCAAATTAACTGGGTATTACCCCAATTAATTCCTCAAGGACCGTCGGTAGGAGAGAGTGGCTATCAATAAGCTGTCTGCGTCAAGCCCATCCAGTTCCAGCGTGACTTGCCGACGGAGCCTCGAGCCGCGTACTCCCGTCGACTTGGTCGTTCGACGCCTAAATCCCCTGGTCCCTTCGGCCGACGCTTGGTCCTTGCCCGCTCCCAGTCGTGCCGTCCCTTCACGCCTTCTCGTCGACCGACGCTCGTCTGGCGTGGTCCGTCTCCTCTGCCCCCGTCTCGTCTGATTGAGAGATTGAAGGGTTGGGTCTGTGCTGGGTCTAGGGCTAAGATCTTCCCCCAATTCGATTTGAGAGGCTCGCTTGGTTTATCTGGTGTGAGGGTTGTGAGTGATTGGCTTCGGCTGAACCCCTCAAATTGGGTGTGCCAATTGGGTTTTCCCCAACCCGTAGCAACTGACCCAACCCGACCGGATCAAGGATGGTTTTAAGGGAATGGGCTTGACTTGGGCCAGTTGAAACAAATGGAGAATCAGCCCAATTAGGAAAATAAAAGGGTATTGGGCTCAGCTTAACAAGGTGGAAATTGGGCCAGTCCAATTTAATTTATCCACATTGCATTTCTAATATTTTAAATTTAACAGCTAAACCCATTAATTATTCATTTAACATATTTAATATAACCATAATTCTTCATTTGAATTATTTAAATCCGATAATGATAAATTTATTTATTAATTTCCCAATTTCTTGTAAATAAATTCTTAGGGTTAACTCACTAATTATTTAACCCATCAGCGAGTCCCTTTAATGCACGTAAAAATTATTTGGACCATATATTTATATAATTAAATAATAATAATACTCACATGGATCTAATTAAATTCGAAAAATTTAATATAGTGAATTTATTTGCTAAAATAAATTCGATACAATGTTTTAAAAATTCTCGGACATTACATCCTCTCCCCCTTATAAAAATTCCGTCCTCGGAATTTCAATCCAAGGTTACTTGAATAACTGGGGGTAATTCGCTCTCATTTTCTCTTCGAGTTCCCATGTGGCTTCTTCCACCGCGTGATTTCTCCAGAGAACTTTAACAGAATGTATGGTTTTATTCCTTAGTGTCTGTTCTTTTCTATCCAGTATTTGAACAGGAATCTCCTCGTACGATAAATCTCTTTCGACTTGAATTGGTTCATAGGAGATGACATGTTTGTAGTCTGGCTTATACGGACGCAACACTGATACGTGAAACACGTTGTGAATGTGCTCAAGTTCAGGAGGTAATGCTACCTCATATGCCACTTCGCCTATTCTCCTCAGAATCTCGAACGGTCCTATGAACCTAGGGCTCAGCTTGTCCTTTTTCCCAAAACGGATCTTCCCTTTCCAGGGAGATACCTTCAGAAACACAGAGCTACCAACTTCAAAGTCTCGTTTCTGACGATGTAAGTCGGCATACTTCTTCTGACGATCTTGAGCTGCTACTAACCGTTGTCTTATTACCTTAATAATTTCCACGGTTTGTTGTACCAATTCTGGTCCCAACAACCTCCGTTCACCAACTTCATCCCAACACAACGGTGTTCGACACTTCCTTCCATACAATGCTTCGTACGGTGGCATACCAATGCTAGCATGGTAACTATTATTGTAGGCGAACTCTACTAGTGGCAAGTGATCGTCCCAGCTACCACTTAAGTCCATCACAACTGCCCGGAGCATATCCTCTAGGGTCTGAATTGTTCGCTCACTCTGACCATCAGTCTGAGGATGATATGTCGTACTCATTCTTAACTGTGTTCCCAGTCTCTCCTGTAGACTTCTCCAAAAATTTGACGTGAAACGCGGATCTCTGTCAGACACAATAGATACCGGCACTCCATGTCGTGATACTATTTCCTTCACGTATAGTTTCGCCAGTTGTTCCAATTTGTACCTGATCTTGATTGGTAGAAAGTGGGCAGACTTGGTCAACCGATCTACGATCACCCAGATGGCGTCTAGACCCTTTTGTGTTGTTGGGAGTCCTACCACAAAATCCATTGTGATGTGCTCCCACTTCCACTCGGGAATCTCTAAGGGTTGAAATAATCCGCTCGGCCGTTGGTGCTCTGCCTTGATCCTCTGACAGGTTAAACACCGGCTAACGTATTCGGCAACTTCTCCTTTCAAGTGCGGCCACCAATAATGCTGACGAAGGTCTTGATACATTTTGGTGCTACCCGGATGTACCGAAAATCTCGTATTGTGGGCCTCTTGTAAAATTTCTTCCCTTAGGTCTGGTACGTAGGGTATCCAGATCCTTCCCTTGAATCTCAACAATCCTGCGCTGTCAACCTTATACTTTGATGCTTTTCCCTCCGATAATTGTTTCTTAATGTCAATGCATTCTTCATCAAATTCTTGAGCTTCCTGTATCTTATCCAGTAGAGTCGGACCTGCCGTTACAGTAAACAATTTTCCGTCCGCCTCCATTGGATACCTAACCTCCAGTTCCAGACGTTCAAAGTCCTTTACCAATTCCTCTTGAACTGTCAGCTGCATCAATTTCACCTTGCCTTTCCTGCTTAAGGCATCAGCCACTACATTTGCTTTGCCCGGATGGTACAGAATTTCACAGTCGTAGTCCTTGATCAATTTTAACCATCGGCGTTGCCTCATGTTTAGCTCCTTTTGAGTGAAGATATACTTCAAACTTTTGTGATCTGTATATATCTCGCACTTCTCCCCGTATAGGTAGTGCCTCCAAATCTTCAAGGCGAACACCACCGCGGCTAACTCCAGGTCGTGAGTCGGGTAACCCTTCTCATAATCCTTCAGCTGACGTGATGCGTACGCCACTACCTTGCCATGTTGCATCAACACACAGCCCGGACCCTTGTGTGATGCGTCGCTATACACTACAAAACCCCCAGTGTTGTCGGGTAAGGTCAACACCGGTGCTTGACTAAGTCTCTTCTTCAGCTCCATAAAACTTTCCTCACATTTCTCCAACCAAACAAACTTGACTGTTTTCCTGGTGAGATTGGTCAATGGCGATGCTATTTTTGAAAAGTCCTGGATGAATCTCCGATAGTATCCCGCTAATCCCAAGAAACTCCGGATCTCCGTCGGCGTCTTCGGCAGTTCCCAGTTGATAACTGCTTCTACTTTTGCTGGGTCCACCGAAATACCATTCTTGTCTATGACATGACCCAGAAACTGCACTCTCTGCAACCAAAACTCACACTTAGAAAACTTTGCATACAATTTCTCCCTCCTGAGAGCTTCTAATACAATTTTTAAATGTTCAGCATGCTCCTCCTCTGTTTCTGAATACACCAAGATGTCATCGATGAATACGACTACGAATTTATCCAAGTACTGCTTGAACACTCTGTTCATCATATCCATAAATGCTGCTGGTGCATTCGTCAATCCAAATGACATTACCAGGAACTCGAAGTGCCCATAACGAGTCCTGAATGCAGTCTTCGGGATATCTTCCTGCCTCACCTTCAGCTGATGGTAGCCTGTTCTTAAGTCGATCTTTGAAAAGTACTTCGCTCCCTTGAGTTGATCGAACAGATCATCAATTCTAGGAAGTGAATACCTATTCTTAATCGTAACTTTGTTCAACTCCCGATAGTCGATACAAAGCCTCATTGAACCGTCTTTATTCTTTACAAACAGAACTGGCGCTCCCCACGGGGACACGCTCGGTCTGATATAACCTTTATCTAACAGTTCCTGCAGTTGCACCATCAACTCTTTCATTTCTACAGGTGCCATTTGATACGGCGGCTTCGATATTGGTGCGGTTCCCGGTGCCAAATCGATAACGAACTCGATTTCCCTGTCCGGCGGCAGTCCCGGAAGCTCTTCGGGAAAGACATCGGTGAAATCTTTCACGACTGGTATTTGACTCATCTCATCCCTTACTTGACGGGTATCAACCACATGGGCCAAATAACATACACAACCTTTCTTAAGCAATCTTCTCGTCTGCATCATAGTAAGACAACAAGATTGTCTTGGTGACTTACTGCCGTAAAATACCACCTTCGACTTATTAGGAGTCTTCAGGTGTACACACTTTTCCTTACAGTCAATAACTGCTCCGTGGGTTGATAGCCAATCCATTCCCAGGATTACATCGAACTCTCCCAGCCGAATTGGTATCAAATCCACATTGAGCTTAAATCCTCGCAATTCAACACAACAATTCCTATGAATGTGTTCTACAGGGACAATTTCTTTGTTTGCTACTTCTACGTTCATAGGGTGTTCTAACTTTTCACAAGGTAACTTCAACTGACTAGCAAATTCTTCGGAAACAAAAGAGCACGTAGCACCCGAATCAAATAACACATATGCATTTATATCATTGATTGGGATGATACCTGACACCACGTCTTTGGATTCCATGGCATCCTGAACAGTCATGTTGAACGTTCGAGCTGTCGGCCTGTTAGCTTGACTGGCTGGTGTCCCATAGCTCAGCCGGTTATTGTTCCCGCTGTTGTTGTTGTTTCGGTTGCCGCTCCCGGCGTCACCCTTCTTCTTCGGACAATCCTTGATTTGGTGGTCGGGTGCTCCACATGAAAAACATCCTCCCTTTGGCTTATTCTGACATTGGGGTGCCATGTGCCCCGGTTGTCCACACCGGTAACAAACACTCTTTCCCTTCATGCACTCCCCCGTGTGGTTCTTACCACAATTACTGCACCTACCTGGCTTCTTCATCTCCCCTCCTGATTTGTTTCCCCCGGATGACAGACTCTCAGTCCACTTGCGTTTATTGGGGTTACTGCCCCCGCTGCTCCCCGCTTTCGGGCCCTCATGTCCCTTTTTCTTTTCTTGATTGTATTTGGCCAGGGCCTCACTGCCCCCCTCTGCAATGACCGCCCGTTCCAACAGTTCTACAAATGTTTTGATTTTCAGTACCGCAACAGAACGGTATAACCATGGTTTCAACCCTTGCTCAAACCTACGAGCTTTCCTTTCCTCAGTGCTGACCTGGTGAGTTGCAAACCGTGCCAAATCATTAAACTTAGCCGCGTACTCAGCCACAGACATGTTTCCTTGTTTTAGTTCCAGGAACTTGATCTCCATCTCTTGCTTCATGCTCTCTGGAAAGTAATTTTCCAAGAACATCTCCTTGAAACGATCCCAGGCGACAATGCCTCCTTTCACTCGACCCCTGATGGCCTTCCACCAGTAGTTTGCCTCTCCCTTTAACATGAAGGTAGCAAAACTTGTTTTCTGTTCCTCTACCACCCGTGCTACCTCAAAGACCTTCTCTATTTCTTCTATCCAGGTCTGTGCTTCGATTGGGTTAAGAGTTCCCTTGAACTCAGGTGGTCCCACCAATTTGAAATCCTTGAAATTTGCCAGATGATGCACTGGCTCGGCTGCTGCTTGGGTCCCTACAGGTGGCGGCCTTGATTGCATGGCTTCTACCAGCATTTCCGCAAACATTCTCATCGGGTTGGATTGATTTCCAACTTCGCTTTCTGATTCCTCAACTCGCTGGTTACGTGGCCTTCCTCTCGGCATAGTTTGAATAAGGAAACTGATGACTTTTACCTATAGATTTACATTTTGCACGACATGTCATTAAAATTAACGATCAAAGGTAAAAACATCTATCAACACACTTAATTCAATTGAAACCATTGCATTTATATTGATATACCACTGTTTGTACAAGACTAAACCTGTGGCATATTTCTATAAATGTACCACTGTGTGTCCTATCAATCATTTCCCCCTGAGACAAAAATGGGGAATCCTAACCTTTCATCCCCAAAGATCACAAAAGTTGGGGTTTAACTGCTACCCCAAGCATAAATACAAATATAAAGCTTCACAAGACAACATAAATATGTCCCTAATATGACAAAAAAGTGGGACTGACTGTACTAAAGAAAATCAACTGCTCCATCAAGTCACTGCACATCACGACGGATCCGTGCCTGCTGACCAGAAGAGAATGCTCCATCCCCTATCCTGCGACGAACAGAGCGGCTAGACTCACCTGCCTCAGTCCGGGGCCTCCTGTAGGCTGCGTCTAGGGCATGTCCTAGGGTCTCTATCCTCACTGTGCTGGCCTCCAACCGATCCTCTAACTGATCAACCCTCCTGGCTTCCCTGACCCAGGCCTCTCTGGCATGCATCCTCGCAGACACCTCCAGCCCCGCCTCAAACCTTATAGCCTCTTGTTTCGCCCTCAGGTGGGCGATCTGTAAATCCCTCTGCTCCAGTCTCTCCCTCAACTCAGCGTTCCGGGCCACTAACTGATGTAGCAGTGGTCCGACCTGCTGTGCTGAGGACTCGTAGCCCTGCAGCTGTACCTTCGCCACCCCTAAGTCATGCTCGAGCTGGTAGGCCAGATCTCTGTACTGGTCCTCCATAAACTGATGGGTCTGATTTTGCTCTTCCAGGTGAGCTACCCGATCCTCCAGCTCCTCATTCCTACTAGTCAACCCCTCGATGATATCATCGGCAGTGGACCCTATGCCATCAACATCAGCAGGTGGCTCCTCTCCCTCGGTCTCGGGGTCCTCCTCCTCAGCCTCTGGATCCTGACTGCCCGACCTCACGACTCTACCTACCACCGGCTCTGGTAGCTCCCTCTGGTAGTCCTCCTCCGACTCGGACTCCTCCTGTAGCAATCCTGGGGCAGTAGGAGCATAGCCCACCAGCTGCTCCGAAACTACTGGTATGTCTGTAAATATCTCCTCCTCTCGGACCCCACTAGTCTCCCCTACGGCAGCCATCCTACAAACACACAAAAACTAACGTTAGTACAACAATAAAATATATTCATTGAAGAAATGAAATTATATTTCATTGGGTACTACTCGACTCGATGAATTCCCCAATTCATCAAAACCACATTGTCGACGCCGGGTTTTTCGCTTCTCGTGTCCTTTTAGTCTTTTCCAATTTTAACCTTTTGATTTAATGATTTTTTGGAAAAGGTCGGCATTGATGTCGACGGGGTTTTGAAAGATCGTGTTTTATGATGAGCCAATTAACCAGAGTCGCCAGTTGGTATATTTGAAATGGATGTACCAACTCATCCAAGTTTTCGTTTTTTATAAATCGCTGGCTCATGTGTGACTCCGAATTAATTTGGTCTGCGAATTGAGATTCATAGAGTTCGGGGGCTTGCTTAAGTGAGGGGAAGGTGTTAGGCATCCCTCGACTTCCGTGAAACACGGTTACCGCAATCTTAATGCTTTCCTATCCTTTAATTCATGAATGTGTGTGTGCGCGCGCTTGTGTGTGGGTGTGTGTCTACGTGAATGATGTGGTGAGTTTGTATGAAAGAATCATTTGGATTTTTAGGGAAAGTCGTGCTTTAATTTGATAACGCTTCGGAATGTCTTTTCGGTATACACGAGCAAGCTTTATTCTTTATGAGAAAGGTTTGATTTTAATTTATCAAAACTATGAGATTTTCATTAGGTGTCGTTTTGGCAAAACAAGAGTTTCAAACCTTCGTCAAAATAGGAATCGAGATCTATACGTTGCTTTCGTGAAACGATCGGGCAATTTCTAGAATCTCTTTCACCCTATGCACAAAGATTTAATAAAATGTTACTTATTTGTAAAATCATTTTGTGTGATATTTGAAAACGATTTTTTCTTTGGCTTTCTCGTTAGATAGGAATCGACATTTATTAACATTTCTCAAATTTTAACCTCGTGATTCTAATATCCTATTTTGATTGATTTTATGAAAATCTTATCATTTAGCTTTGAAATCGATTTCGTGTCATAAATCAAATCAAGCATAAACACGCGTCGGGGCTATTCATGGGCATGTAAGCCATCAAAATATCCCCGAACGCCAATAATCACAAATTTCACTATTCCGGGGCCTTAAGCACGATTCTCGCCTTAGCGTCGTTTTAAGGCCCAACGATTACATATTTACAATGAGAACTATGTCATCTCTACTTCTTACATCAAGATATGTCCATCATCGGATCGGGACCCCGGGGTCGCTTTCCTAGGCTCACAACCAAGTATCCACACACAAACAATCGGATATTACAAGAAAATAAACCAACCTGGATAAATCTAACAATACCAAGACATCTTAAAATAACGATTTAAAGGAATTGATACCGAATATAACACCTTAAAACAAACCAAGAAATTAATGAACGAATATCATCGGGTTTATTAGGAGGAGTTTATTCCGATGGAAACTTCACTCATAATCCCTAATTCATTGTTCAACAAGATACATGAAAATTATATCTAATTTACCCAAATCAATAGGACATGAATTGCTAGAACAAATAGAAATTTTCACCTTGCAATTGATCTCAAATGGATGTGAACTTGTGTATTTGAATAGGATAAATGATGTATTTGATACAACCAAATTCAAAAGAATTAATTCCACTCTTTTTTTCCTCTTCTTTCTCCCTATTTTGTTGCAAAATCTAGCTATTTTCTCTCTATTTCCGTGTTTTTTGCTGCTGCAGGAATTCTTCTTCTTCCAAAACTGCTGAACCCCCTGTATGCTGCCGAAGCTGGCTTAAATAGGCTGGCCAGAGCCAGCCGCAGAATCTATCTGCGGCTGGCCGCAGATGGATCTGCGGCTGGCCAGCTGGCACGCCTCCCATCGCACTCAGCTGCTGAGTGCTGATTTCCCGGTTTTCGTGCTGGCGCACCCACTTGGCCGCAGATCTATCCGCGGCTGGCGGGCTTGACTTTCTCGATTTTCGTGCCACGCCTCGATTTTCGTACCGCAACGTCGGTTTTCGCTGACAGGCTCGTATTCCGCAGTCCGGGAACTTCCGGGAGACGTGCCACCTCATTCGGAAATGCCTGCCTCGGACGATCATGCTGTCACGTCGACTTGGGCTGCCCAAATCATTGCGGCGGTGCCGAGCGCTTGCCCTTGTGCCCGCTCCTTTGCTTCCGCAAGCCGGTTCAATTGACGATTTCGCCCTCCTGTCATGGTTAGTAGAAGGAAACGCAAAATTTGGGTGTCTACAGCTGCCCCTCTTTATCATGTTTATGAAATGATAAATGAAATGAACAGGATAAAGAATAGACACTCGATGCATGAATGACAGTGTGTAAGAATGACAGTGTATACATGATGTCTCACACATATAGCTTATGATGCAACATAAGATGCAATGCATGCAAGACATTCGTAAGAGTGTCAATGTATCAACCCCTTGACCGTGTTTGTTAGTCTTTGGGTTCCCTCTTTCAATCTATCGTCTCGTTCGGGGCCGGGTATCGTCGCCGGTCACCCATCGCGTAACCCCCGGTTATCGTCGCCGGTCGGTTATCTTGTCGGAGCCGGTTATCGTCGCCGGTCATCCATCTCGTGATCGCCGGTTATCATCGCCGGTCGATCGTCATGTCGGGGCCGGGTATCGTCGCCGGTCACCCATCTCGTAACCTCCGGTTATCGTCGCCGGTCGGTTATCTTGTCGGAGCCGGTTATCGTCGCCGGTCATCCATCTCGTGATCGCCGGTTATCGTCGCCGGTCGATCGTCATGTCGGGGCCAGGTATCGTCGCCGGTCACCCATCTCGTAACCTCCGGTTATCGTCGCCGGTCGGTTATCTTGTCGGAGCCGGTTATCGTCGCCGGTCATCCATCTCGTGATCGCCGGTTATCGTCGCCGGTCGATCGTCATGTCGGGGCCGGGTATCGTCGCCGGTCACCCATCTCGTAACCCCCGGTTATCGTCGCCGGTCGGTTATCTGTCGGAGCCGGTTATCGTCGCCGGTCATCCATCTCGTGATCGCCGGTTATCGTCTCCGGTCGATCGTCATGTCGGGGCCGGGTATCGTCGCCGGTCACCCATCTCGTAACCTCCGGTTATCGTCGCCGGTTGGTTACCTGTCGGAGCCGGTTATCGTCGCCGGTCATCCATCTCGTGATCGCCGGTTATCGTCGCCGGTCGATCGTCATGTCGGGGCCGGGTATCGTCGCCGGTCACCCATCTCGTAACCTTTTCACTTCAACACGTCAAATGGCTGCAAGGGAGCAAGGTGGGGCCCACCAGGGCCAGCCGCAGATGGATCTGCGGCCAGCCGCAGATGGATCTGCGGCCAGCCGCAGATACATCTGCGGCCATGATCGGGCCTTAAATCCAACGCGGCTCCTCCAGATCTGTCACTTTCAACTTGTAATCCAAAGAGATTCTCTCGATTTTTCCTGTTCGCAAGGGCTTTTTGTCGATTTTTTCAACTTTCCTGCAAAAACTGTTCCGGTAGGATTGATCTACACGCTACAGGTAACACTTTGACCGGTCACTTTTCAATTTCGTCAATGTTTTGCTATACATTTGACTATTTACATGTTTAAACATAAAATGTATGCTTTACAATGCTATGTAATGTACCATCATATATACATGCTATGTATCAACTATGTGAGTCCTATTTTATGTTCATGAGGCGGTCCCACATATTGTTACTCCTTTTCTGCAAGAGAAATATGCATTACATGATGTAATCGCACATATGAATGCAATTTAAATCTGTTTGAGGCTTTGATTGATGGAAAACACACGTTTGGCTTATGCCTGGGATGTTCAATTTACAAACGGAACTCTGCCGATTTTTTTTTTTTTTTTTTTTTTTTTTTTTTTTTTTTTTTTTTTTTTTTAACATGCATCATGTTGCATTAATCATATGATGAGGCTAGAAATTTAGAATGTTCATTACATAATTTTAAAAGGAAACATACCTTCTTTCTCGCCCGTTCTATTCCAGCTATGGATCGTGATGCGCCCCGTAGCTCCTCCGCCTCTCGGACTTCGGGTGTTCGCCGTCGTAGGGCTGCACCCACTCCTGTTCCTCCTCGGACCCGTCAGGCTCGTCGTTTGACGGAGGCTGTCATTCGTCCTGGTCATCCGGACGTTGAGGAGGCTGTCCCTCCGGAGGTCGCGGCAGAGGGGCCATCCTCCAGCACACCGGCTCCATCTACTCATCAGGCTCCTTCTGGCGCCTCTGTGCAGATACCCGATCTTTTGGGTCGGGATCTTAGTCGTCACCCCTCGGCATCTCTCGTGGCTAACGAGGTATATTTCAGCTCTATTCTGATTTCATTCTCAATTTCCCCATTCTCTTTTTATCCGGATTGACCCCTTGGTGATTGCCCCAGGTACCCGAGTTTACCCAGCCGAGGGGTAACTGGTTCAACATCTATTCCCTTTACGCAGCCCTGCACAGTGATTATCGGGCGATGGTGGACTCTTGGGGCTTCCGACATTTCTTCACTATCATCCCCCGCCAGTGCCCCTGGGGTTACATGAGGGCTTTATCCGAGCGATGGTTCCACCAGACGCAGTCTCTTCATCTCCTCGACTGCGAGGTCGTGTTGACCCCATGGGACTGGAGGTACATTACCGGCATTGAGTTTACCGGGTCCCGCGTCCCCTTGGATCTTGATATCACTCCTGTGGAGGTTCGAGCTTTGCTGGGCTTCGCTGCTGATGATCGGGTCTTCAAGGCCCGTAGCATTAGATCCGGCGCTTTGGCTGTCGATGCTGTTGGGGGTCTGTACGCACTGACCCATATCCCGCGGATCAGGGCACCAGGGACATTCTACTACGACGCCTGTTCCTGACCATTATGAGGGGTTGTTTTCTGGGGAACAACTCCTCCACTATTCATTTCAGCGTCGTTGGAGCGGTCAGAGACGTGGACCGCATCGGTGACTATGATTGGGGGTCATTCACCTTTGCCTATTTCCTCCATGGCATGCGTCTACGCTCAGAGGGACAGACTGATGCCTGGCTCGGCTTCTACCATTTTCTGTTGGTGAGTCCCCTCCTCTTCTCTCTTACTGTATTTCTTTTCCTTTCATCTCTTTTCTGTCATTTGATAGTGACTCATGCCTTGCCTTGTTTCTATTCACAGTTCTGGGCTTATGAGCGGCTTCCATGTCTGAGGCCTATCACTACTCTGGGCCCGGACACTTATCCTCGGGGTCGGCGATGGCATCACAGTACTCTCGAGGAGGTCCCCGTGTCTGGCAGTTTTGCCCACTGTCGCATCCAGCTGGAGCTGATCACGGCTGCAGAGGTCGTCTGGATTCCCTACCTCTCCGATCATCTGACTGTGGGGTTCGCTGACGGGCATCCTTCCGGCCCGGAGTTCGAGCTTTCCACCCGCCGCCTCACTTTGCAGAGTGTTGGAGGCTGGGTGATGTATCTGGGAGAGCGCGCATTCAGATGCGTCACTGGGGAGATCCGCATCCCGCACTCCCTTTCCTTCACTACTTTCTGGCCGCTGGATTCTCAGCCCTCGGAGATCATGCTCGCCGGGGAGGATGGTCGGATGTTTTCCACGGGTCCCACTACGAGTGATGCATTCCGTACATGGTGGGTGCCCCGCACCATCGGTCCTCAGACTCGGGCCACTTTCTTTCTTGGAGATATGGTTCCAGGCTCGGTGACGATGACCGATTGGGCTGCCTGTGTTCGGACCCCTACCCATGCTGAGCAGATCGCCTCATTGACCCGTCAGGTAGATCAGTTGTCGCTGTTTATTCGGGGGTTGGGCCGGGCCCCGGAGGAGGCTTACACCTACGATCCTGACGGTGCAGGTTATGACGCAGGCCCGAGTTCATCTGATGCCACAGCGCATCCCTACATCCCTGATATGAACTTTGGTCCTCCGAGCTCGACGACTCCAGGGGATCAGTTCGAGGATCCTGCTTTCATAGATGATACTGATTTTATTTAGACCAGGATAGGATAGGGTCTTTTGTATCAGCACCTGCTTAGATTTCTTTTTCATTTATGCACTATGTACATGAACTCATTTATTTATTTATGCACAGCTTTCTTTTTCATTTTTATGGGATTCACCTGCTTTATTATTAACTGTATGATGCATGCTTTTTATTTATGTGTAGAGAATGACCCCTGTACAGTCCTTTTTGATACTATTTTTTCACAGATGTCGTCCTCAGATGCCGTGGTTCGTTTGGATTCCACTCCTTCCACAGGGTTGGTTGGCAGCCTCTTCCGCTGGTTGGACAGTCTACTGCCAGCAGATAGGGTTATCGTAGATGGTCTTCTGGGACATTCTTGGTCCTTATTGACCTTTCAGGTGCCAGCGAGCTTCGTGGATGGCCTTCTGAGCTATTTGGCCCCGGCCCGTCAGGTGTTTAGGTTAGGGACAGTAGAGCTGACCCCCACCCTTGAGGAGTATGCTCGCTTCACCGGCTTGCCGTTGGATGGTCCCTGTGCTAGGGTTACCGTTGGTTCCATGCGTCGTCAATTCTTGACTTTCACCGGTTTGCGGAGGGCCGTCTTATTACCGGTAATCACATCAGACCATATGGTTCCTCTTCAATTCTTGATTGACCGATTTGGCTCACCTGACAGTTTCCGTCTTTTCCTCGGTGATTTTTCCGTGTCCGAGGAGCGCTGGGATGCCTTGAGAGTGGGCGTTCTGATGGCCTGTGTCATCTCAGTTTTGTATTTGCCTGCAGGATCCGATCATTTGGACATGCGGATTGTTGCGGCCGTTCGAGCCCTTCGGGAGGATCACACCCTTCTCCCCATGATATTGGCGGATACCTATATGTCGGCCACATATTGCCAGTCCTTCCGAGGAAGATTCTTCAGAGGGAGTTCGACCTTATTGTATATGTGGTTCATGAGTCATCTTAGTCCCTTCGGCCATTTCCGTCGCCAAGGGTTTTGCTTCAGTCATGACATAACCACGCAGTTTTCGCTTCGTCCCGCGAGTTGTACTGATGTGGCCTCCTGGACATCATTTTTGTCTATTATTGAGGACCTCTTTCATCTATTGGTTTACTCGGGCTATTGCTCCTTCATGAGCTTCTTGACTCATGTGCCTGGCATGGATTTCATTCCCATTGCTGGGTTAAGGGGTGTGACGACCTATCATCCCCTGGCGGTTATGGGGCAGTTTGATCAGACACAGGATTTACACCCCTTCGCGGGTGCAGCCTCATACCGATTCCTTATATCATCCTGTACAGAGAGGGATCTATTACAGGTATACGAGCTTTGGGATCGCAGGATCTTTGCCGAATATAGTGCGAGCTGTCACATCCAGACATTTGCCTACGTACAGTGGTTGCGTGGAGACCTGGATTCGGCTAGTTTGAGTCGGACTGGGGCCTTTGATGACTCTGGAGTGATTTTCACAGAAAATACCACCGACCATTCCATTTCAGCCGATTCTGCCCCGAGTCGGGTTGCTGAGGATTCCCGACTCCGCCTGGCCCTGATTACTACTGAAGCCGAGAGGGATGCCGCCCTTGCTGAGAGAGATGAGGCCATTAGGGCTAGAGATCCTGCCATGGCTGATAGAGAGGCCATTGTATTTCAGACCAGGGCAGTGGTAGATGCTCATTTTGGGACTGTCAGCCGAGCTACTGCTTTACTGGATCGTATTGATATGATGGGGCAGCAGATTGCAGGAGATGCTGATGCTTCAGATCTATCCACCACCCTGTCCATCCTGCTTCGGCTAGTTTCAGATTTGTAGATTATTTTATTTCCTGCATAGACTATGTTGGTTTCATCAGTTATTGAAAGAGAAATCTTGTAATAAAACGACTTATATATATAGACATGCATTTAAATTTAGTCATTTTCCCCTTTTGTCGTATCATTGCCTTCCATTGGATCATCATTTTATCCAATTGACCATGATTTTGACATCTCGCCTTCTTTCTTTTCTCAAGACTTGATGGAGATTTGACAGATATTGCCGCACACCTTTTGATTTCATCGGATTGAATCTCAGATTTTGGATAACTGTTTGGTTGGATCAGGGTATGTACTTTGGGATGAAACTGGTTAGGCAATTGGTTTCGGGAAGGTTTTGAGGGTGTAGGAAGGTTTTATCTGGATATCGAAAATTGGTTTCGGTTAGGGAAGGATTGTTTTTTAAAGGATCGGACCGCGCCATGATGGCTGCCTACGTACCCCCACAAATTGGAAGATCAGGTCCTACGTAGTTCGCTGTCAGGGGAAAAAGGAATTGATGATTTAAGCGTAGAACCGCTTCACCGAGTCAGAATTGAGGGGTTGTGGAAATACCTCACCATCCATTTCTTGCAATATGAGGGCCCCTCCGGATAGTACTTTCTTGATCACAAATGGCCCTTCCCAGTTCGGGGCAAACTTCCCCTTGGCCTCGTCTTGACAAGGCATGATTCTTTTCAACACCAAATCGTTTTCCTTGAACTTCCGAAGTCTTATCTTTTTATCGTACGATCGAGAGATCCTCTGTTGATATAGCTGACCATGCCAAATGGCAGCCACTCTCCTTTCATCAATCAGGGCCAATTGGTCATATCGACTTTGCATCCAATCCTCTTCGCTTATCTGAGCGTCGATCACTATTCTGAGGGACGCCATCTCAACCTCGACTGGTAGAACAGCCTCCATTCCATACACCAAAGCGTAAGGGGTTGCCCCTGTAGAAGTACGCGTTGATGTTCGGTATGCCAGCAAGGTGAGGGGTAACAGATCTGGCCATCCCCGATGATTAGCAGACATTTTTGCCATGCTCTTCTTGATGTTCTTATTGGCCGCCTCCACTGCCCCATTCATTTTGGGACGGTAAATGACGGAATTGAGATGCTTAATCTTGAACTGGTCACACAGTCCCTTCATGAGGGCGTTATTCAAATTCTTGGCATTGTCGGAGACCAAAACCTCAGGTTGCCCATATCGACAAATGACATTATTCCTGATGAACCCAACGATAACCTCCTGAGTGACTTTGGGGAAAGAGGCTGCTTCTACCCATTTGGTGAAATAATCGATCATGACGAAGATGAATCGGTGCCCGTTGCTTGCTTTGGGCTCTATTGGTCCGATTACATCCATTCCCCACATCGAAAATGGCCACGGGGAGGTCATACAGTGCAGTTCATTGGGAGGCGTATGGATCACATTACCGTGTGCCTGGCATTGGTAACACCGTTTGACATGATCATCGCAATCGGCGTTCAGCGTCAACCAATAATGCCCTGTCCTCAAAATCTTTTTTGCAAGCATCGGTCCACTCATATGGGATCCACACACTCCACCGTGTATTTCATTCATAATCTTTCGGGCCTGTGTTTCATCTACGCACTGCAACAGTCCCAACCCAGCATCCCTCTTGTAGAGTGAATCGCCACTCAGGTAAAACTTCATCGCCATCCTTTGAATTCTCATCCTCTCCGTCCGATTTGCCTGATCGGGAAGGGATCTGTCTCTCAGATATTCCCTGATGTCGTGATACCAGGGCTGCCTTGTCAACACCACCTCGTTTGATAACACTGCCACATTTTCCTCATATGCCGGGGCATTCTGTACGGTGATCTCAATCTGTGGACTGTCCCTACTCTTGATCACGTGGATCAAGGAAGCCAAAGTCGCCAATGCATCGGCAAAATCATTACGTCCCCGAGGAATATGGCGGAAGGCGATATCTTCGAACTCTTGCATAAGCTGGGTGACACAACGATGGTATGGAAGTAACCGAAGCTCCTTAGTGTTGTATATCCCGATTGCTTGTCTGATTACCAATTCTGAATCCCCAAACACCGCCAGTCTTTTTACTCCCATGTCACGGGCCAATCGGAGTCCCAAGATACACCCCTCGTATTCAGCGGTGTTGTTCGAATTGCTGAAACGAAGTTTAGTGGCCACGGGGTATTGTTCTCCGGTGATAGAGACTAGGACCGCTCCGGCTCCTGCCCCCTCGGCATTCATGGCACCATCAAAATACAGCTTCCAAAATTGTCCCTCGTCATCACATTTTTCGCGCGATACCCAAAATATATCCTCGCCCGGGAGAGGAGTTTCTAACGGCTCCATCCCTCCTGCCGGGGCTTCTGCCAACTGATCTGCAATCCCCTGCCCTTTCATGGCCTTTTGGGTCACGTACACCATGTCAAACTGTTGTAAAATCAACTGCCATCTTGATAGTCGACAATTCAGCATGGGCCTTTCGAAAATATATTTCAGGGGATCCATTCTTGATATCAGGTACGTTGTATGCCCATGGAGGTAGTGCTGTAATCTCCCTGCCGCCCAGGCCAGAGCACAACAAGTCTTCTCGATGGGAGTGTAATTCTGCTCACATTGGCTAAATCTTTTGCTGAGGTAATAGATGGCCTGCTCCTTACCCGCCTCATTTTTCTGTCCCAGCATGCATCCCATCGCAATGGCATTTACCGATATATACATAAACAGAGGGATCCCATCCTTCGGGGGTACCAGCACTGGTGCTTCAGTCAACTGCTTTTTAATGGTCTGAAAAGCCTTCTGACATTGCTCATTCCACTCTTGGGAAACCCCTTTTCTTAACAGTTTGAAAATGGGCTCACATGTAGTCGTCAAGTGGGATATAAAACGGCTGATAAAGTTTATCCTTCCGAGGAATCCCCTTATCTCCTTCTCTGTGCGAGGTGCTGGCATATCCACAATGGCCTTAATCTTTGCTGGATCCAACTCAATGCCCCGATCACTAACCAGGAAACCCAAGAGCTTGCCCGACTGTACTCCGAAAGCGCACTTGGCTGGATTGAGTTTCAAATTATACTTTCTGAGCCGATCGAATAGCTTTTTGAGATGAATTATATGATCGGATTCTACCTTCGATTTCACGATAATGTCATCCACATAGACCTCTATCTCCTTGTGCATCATATCGTGGAACAAGGCCATCATGGCTCTCTGATAAGTAGCCCCTGCATTTGTGAGCCCGAAAGCCAGTCGTCTATAGCAGAAAGTGCCCCAGGGGGTGATGAATGCGGTCTTTTCCCGGTCTTCTTCTGCCACCATTATCTGATGATATCCCGCAAAGCAATCCACAAAAGAATACATTTCGTATCGGGCTGTGTTATCCACCAGGATGTGTATGAAAGGCACCGGGAAGTTGTCCTTGAGACTGGCCTTGTTTAGATCTCTGTAGTCTACGCATACCCTCACCTTTCCTCCAGGTTTAGCCACTGGGACCACATTGGATAGCCATTCCGGGTAAGTGGACACCATAATGATTCCCGCCCTGAACTGTTTGATGATCTCTTCCTTCACCTTTAAACTCCACTCAGGTTTCAACTTTCTTAGTTTCTGCTTGACAGGCCTGAAACCCTCCTTGATGGGTAACCGGTGCACCACAATGTCGGTGGACAATCCGATCATATCCTCGTGCGACCAGGCAAAGACATCCTCATATTGCCTTAGTAACTCAATTATTTCTGCTTTTTGGCTGGGGTTAAGGCCTGTCCCTATCTTGAGTTCTTTTGGATGGTCAGGGGTTCCGATATCTATAGTGATGGTTTGGTCCAAATTGGGTTTGGGTTTATCCTCGACCCATCCTTTGATCTCATCAGGTGCGTCGTCGTAATCTGTCTCGTCTTGTTCAATGCCCATTAAATCGAAATCCAGCTCAATGTCAAAATCATAATCATCATTCAATTTTGAAAGACCATTTGTTAGGCAAGGATTACTCAAATTGGTACACCTGACATGAAACAAAATACTTGTCATATATAAATCATTTTTTCACGATGATCGCATTTTCAAATAACAAGAAGAAACGACATAATGATGCAGAATTAAAACAACAACAAAAATAAACTTCTTCATTCCCCCATCATCTGGGGTCAATCACCCTGACGTCGAGTTTTACCCCTGTTTGGATATCACGGGTTTCTGGGTCCAATTGTCGATGGTCAGGTCAGCTGGAATGCGCTGGATAAAGGAGGGCCTCACATCGGACACCTCCCCGATGATTACGGATACGTCGCCTGAATCCTTCTCCATATCTCTTCCAGGAATAATCAGCCCTGCCCAATCGATGACAGGCACAACTTGTTGGGCTCCTGGTGGCGCGATAACATTCGTCCCCTCCTTACTGCTTGTTGATTGTCCGGGGATGTAGCATTTGGTTTCAAACTCCTTTGCGACCTCCTGCAGGAAACTTTCCCTCCGGGCCGACTCACTATGTGTGGGGGTTAATTCTTCATTCCCTGCCCCAATCACAGGTCCGCTGATCCCCTGCTCATTGTCGGCTCTGGTCGCTGGACTGCCAACTAGTCGAATCGGAGTCGCACCCTGACGGTGTCCCCGTACTGCGCCCACATGGTATCCCAATCCTGCTTTGCCTATCTGCTGTGGTAGGTGGATGGGCTCGGTGATTCCCTGACTGCTTTTCCCTAGTCCTTGTCCAGGTTGGAAGTTCATTTTAATCATTTCCTTTGCCACAAAGGTGAGTTCCGGAGGGACCCTTGGTTTCACAGCTGGAGCTCCCAGGCATCTATAATGGGGAGTGCTAATCTCTAGTGCTTGAAAGCTGGCAGGCGCCGCTGACTCATCCACATTGATTACTGGTAGGCCACTCCTGGGAGGAGAAGGGTCATCACATTCGGCCGAGATTGTTACCAGATTCCCATCGATGATCAGCTTGATTTGTTGGTGGAGCGTGGAAGGAACTGCCCCGGCCATGTGTATCCACGGCCTCCCTAACAGCAGATTGTAGCTCGCCGTAATATCTAGGACTTGGAAGGATATATCAAAAGTACAGGGCCCTATCTCCACTGGCAATTCTATTTCCCCAATGGTATCCCTCCGGGAGCCGTCAAAAGCCCGAACCACCACATGACTGGCTCGGAGACGCTTGGGACTGATGTTCATTTTCTTCAGCGTGCTGAGAGGACATATATTCAATGCCGATCCCCCGTCGATCAGCACCCCATTCATGACATATCCTGAGGAGATTACTGCAATGTGTAGCGGTTTTCGGTGCCCCCTTCCCTCTTCGGGAATGTCCTCATCTGTAAAGGATATTGCATCGGTTTCCAATAAGTGGCCTACCAACCGGCCGAAACCCTCCTCACTAATTTCTTTGGGCACAAATGCCTCCTCCAGAACCTTCATCAGGGTTTTACAATGCTCACTGGATGACAACACCAAGTCCATGACTGATGTTAGGGTTGATTCCTCATTTAAAATCTGGATCCCCCTCATTTCTGGGTGATCCATCCTTTTCAAAAACTCTATGGCCCTTTCCTCGGAAACCTCTTCATTTTTTCTCTTTTGGCTCTCAAGGACTCGCCCGGGAAGATATAAGGGGTTCCCCTTGGTCGTCACGGAAGCACAACTGGCCGCTTCCTCTGGTATTCCCCCATAATTCCAGGGTACAGTCTTCAGACTACTGATAGGGAGTTGTGGCCTTGCAGCAAAAATGATGGGGCTCGGAGCTGTCAACTTGATAGGTCCCTCTATGTTATTCGTATTGACCCCTATCAACCTGATGGGTGTTACCCTCGCATTCTCATAACCATGTATTACGTTGACCATTTCCTCAATTTTCTGCACATAGTTCAACCTTGGCGGCTCCCCCGCCTCACTTGCCTCCGTCGCATTGACTCCCCCTCCATCATGTCTTGGCAGGGGATTTACCTTAACATTCGGGGAATCCGGCTGTTCCACCACAATCTCTCCACTGTCAATCAGGTTTTGGATTCGATGCTTTAACGTCCAGCAATCCTGTGTATCATGGCCAGGGGAACTGGAGTGGTATGCACACCGCTTGCTCGGGTCAAACCTTCTACCCTTTGGGTCACTCGGGGGTGCCAAACCAACAATCTTCTTTTGGGCTACTAACACCGCTAATACTCGTTCAAGCGGCTCCCCGAGCGGGGTGAATACTCGGTTTTGCGAGGCCTCATATCTTCTTCGCCCCTCTGCTCTTTGATCTGTGAAATTGGGCTGTCGGGATTGCCCTCCCCTCTGTACCTGTACCGGAAGGTGGCTTTCTGCTTTTCTGGATGACCCTTGTAGGATGAGGGAGACATCCTCTTCCTTCCTCTTTTGGACTCTCCGGGAAGTGCTGCCATAGTTTCCATTCTGTATTTGCTCGGCAGCAGTTTCTAAAGCAGTAAGGTCCCGGATTTTACCCGATTTCAACCCCATGTCTACCATCTCTCCATGTTTGATCATTTCAGCAAAGGGTCTTCCAATCCCCGAGATGACCCTCTCATAATATGGTGCCTCCTGGATGTCTACAAAGGTCATCACCATCTCTGATTCGTTCATTGGGGGGGTTACCTGTGCGGCCATGCCCCTCCATCGCTGGGCATATTCCCTGAAGGACTCCCTAGGCTGTTTCTTAACCTTTGTCATTTGGTACCTGTCAGGGGCCATCTGGGCCTGAAAGCTGTATTGGGTCAAGAAGGTATGGGCCAATTCCTCCCAGTTGTGGATTCGGGCGTTGTCGAGGCGGGCATACCAGATTCTTGCCTCCCCCGTTAAGCTTTTCTGGAATAGTTGCATTCTTAACCCCTCGTCCTCGGCATAAGCCCCGAGTTCTCCAATGTATATTTTCAAGTGTGTATAGGGGTCTCCCTTTCCATTGTACTTTTCAAACTCGGGAACTTTGAACTTTTCTGGATATCTGGCTCCGGGGAAAACACATAGATCCGAATAATTAACCCAGCCCAAGGAGCCTATGCCCCTTAGAGATTGGATGGTCTCCTCCATGTGTTTCATTTTTCTCCGAAGGTCGTCATTATCCCCCTCTTCTGGGATAGTAATCACTGTCCTGCCAGGTATGGGAACGGGCCTTGGGATGACTGGCTCGTCCTTGAGTCGGGGTTGGTCATCCTTACCCAGGTTTACAACATTTTTAGGAGGATTCTGGTCACCCCCTGGTGGTGGAATATTATGTGGTCCTTGGCTTGGCGGATCCTGTCTGAGTAGGAACTGCTCTTTTAGCATCGTGGCCATTTCCATCATCTGTTTTTTGAAGTCATCAAACTCTTCCCGAGATATGGAACTATGATTAGGAATATCAGCCATTTTAGATGTAGAATTTTGGGCTTTCTTAGACTGCGAACGGGTTTGAGGAGCAATCCTACAAAACAACGTTTCGAAGTTTAGTCCTGGGGAAATGAAAACATGGATGCATGCTAAAACTGTAAATTTTTTGTGTGTTTTTTGGGTTTTTAATCTTTCCCTGCAAAAGAGAAAGTTAGTAGTCCTTTAGTGCCATAACCAATGCTAAACATGCTTTATTATGCTCCCCCAACTATTCCCTGCAATTCACAGCGGTTAGTAATCTCTTTCGACACAGAAAAGGGATGTATGAATATTGAATGAGATCATGACATTTAGACATATAAACGTAAAAAGGCATGAAGAGACTTTTCCTGCGTTGGGTTTATCAGAGGCTGACCTACCCTAGGGTTACTCTCGCGGGCTTTTCGGCATGAAGGTTCCCAAATCTTCGCAATCTACTCGTTTGAGCCCTTTCGATTGGAGCGGATTTGAGTGGTGCGTTTCCTGAGCCATCTCCGGGGAGCAGCCCCATCGAGTCCAGTAATAAGCAACCGACAGGTTCGCCTCAGGAGGAGGTACTCTCTCAACATACATTCACATTCATCGTCCTCACCGTATGCAAATGATTTCTTTAAAGTAAAGCCATTCCATTCAATCATTCATTCATTGGACAACAACACACATTCGCACAACAAAAGTAAAAAATCAAAATATCGCACACACACACATTTTATGAATTTTAAAGGATAGGACAGCATCAAGATTTGAACGCGGCTTAAGCCCTCTAATGTCCCCAGCAGAGTCGCCAGCTGTCGACGCCGGGTTTTTCGCTTCTCGTGTCCTTTTAGTCTTTTCCAATTTTAACCTTTTGATTTAATGATTTTTTGGAAAAGGTCGGCATTGATGTCGACGGGGTTTTGAAAGATCGTGTTTTATGATGAGCCAATTAACCAGAGTCGCCAGTTGGTATATTTGAAATGGATGTACCAACTCATCCAAGTTTTCGTTTTTTATAAATCGCTGGCTCATGTGTGACTCCGAATTAATTTGGTCTGCGAATTGAGATTCATAGAGTTCGGGGGCTTGCTTAAGTGAGGGGAAGGTGTTAGGCATCCCTCGACTTCCGTGAAACACGGTTACCGCAATCTTAATGCTTTCCTATCCTTTAATTCATGAATGTGTGTGTGTGTGCGCGCGCTTGTGTGTGGGTGTGTGTCTACGTGAATGATGTGGTGAGTTTGTATGAAAGAATCATTTGGATTTTTAGGGAAAGTCGTGCTTTAATTTGATAACGCTTCGGAATGTCTTTTCGGTATACACGAGCAAGCTTTATTCTTTATGAGAAAGGTTTGATTTTAATTTATCAAAACTATGAGATTTTCATTAGGTGTCGTTTTGGCAAAACAAGAGTTTCAAACCTTCGTCAAAATAGGAATCGAGATCTATACGTTGCTTTCGTGAAACGATCGGGCAATTTCTAGAATCTCTTTCACCCTATGCACAAAGATTTAATAAAATGTTACTTATTTGTAAAATCATTTTGTGTGATATTTGAAAACGATTTTTTCTTTGGCTTTCTCGTTAGATAGGAATCGACATTTATTAACATTTCTCAAATTTTAACCTCGTGATTCTAATATCCTATTTTGATTGATTTTATGAAAATCTTATCATTTAGCTTTGAAATCGATTTCGTGTCATAAATCAAATCAAGCATAAACACGCGTCGGGGCTATTCATGGGCATGTAAGCCATCAAAATATCCCCGAACGCCAATAATCACAAATTTCACTATTCCGGGGCCTTAAGCACGATTCTCGCCTTAGCGTCGTTTTAAGGCCCAACGATTACATATTTACAATGAGAACTATGTCATCTCTACTTCTTACATCAAGATATGTCCATCATCGGATCGGGACCCCGGGGTCGCTTTCCTAGGCTCACAACCAAGTATCCACACACAAACAATCGGATATTACAAGAAAATAAACCAACCTGGATAAATCTAACAATACCAAGACATCTTAAAATAACGATTTAAAGGAATTGATACCGAATATAACACCTTAAAACAAACCAAGAAATTAATGAACGAATATCATCGGGTTATTAGGAGGAGTTTATTCCGATGGAAACTTCACTCATAATCCCTAATTCATTGTTCAACAAGATACATGAAAATTATATCTAATTTACCCAAATCAATAGGACATGAATTGCTAGAACAAATAGAAATATTTCACCTTGCAATTGATCTCAAATGGATGTGAACTTGTGTATTTGAATAGGATAAATGATGTATTTGATACAACCAAATTCAAAAGAATTAATTCCACTCTTTTTTTCCTCTTCTTTCTCCCTATTTTGTTGCAAAATCTAGCTATTTTCTCTCTATTTCCGTGTTTTTTGCTGCTGCAGGAATTCTTCTTCTTCCAAAACTGCTGAACCCCCTGTATGCTGCCGAAGCTGGCTTAAATAGGCTGGCCAGAGCCAGCCGCAGATCTATCTGCGGCTGGCCGCAGATGGATCTGCGGCTGGCCAGCTGGCACGCCTCCCATCGCACTCAGCTGCTGAGTGCTGATTTCCCGGTTTTCGTGCTGGCGCACCCACTTGGCCGCAGATCTATCCGCGGCTGGCGGGCTTGACTTTCTCGATTTTCGTGCCACGCCTCGATTTTCGTACCGCAACGTCGGTTTTCGCTGACAGGCTCGTATTCCGCAGTCCGGGAACTTCCGGGAGACGTGCCACCTCATTCGGAAATGCCTGCCTCGGACGATCATGCTGTCACGTCGACTTGGGCTGCCCAAATCATTGCGGCGGTGCCGGGCGCTTGCCCTTGTGCCCGCTCCTTTGCTTCCGCAAGCCGGTTCAATTGACGATTTCGCCCTCCTGTCATGGTTAGTAGAAGGAAACGCAAAATTTGGGTGTCTACACACATATAATAAATCTTCTCGATTTATCTCCTAATACTCGATACGAGTTTACTATGAAGGTGATAACCTAGGTTTCGCGATCCTAAAGTTTATAACCTACAGCTTTGATACCAACCTGTGACGCCCCCAAATTCGGGTCTCCAAATACCCGGATCCGGTCATCACGATCCAATACAAACATTCACCTCTAACAACATATGGTAACTAAAATGCGGAATATAATAAACATACGTTGTTCATTACAAGGTGTTACTAGTCCCAGAATACAATAACCTTAATACATTCATGAATCCATACCCTAAGTAACAAGCAGGGTTTAATATTACATTAACAATGATTAACTGCACATAATGTTTAAGTCTGCTACATGAAGTTTATCACTTCATCTTTTCTTTCCCTTTATTTTTCCCTGACGTCTCGGGTTTGGCTGCAATAAAGTCATGATATAGCAAAAATGAGCAACGAGTTTGCTCAGCAAGTTTAAAATACAATAATAAGGATATATCATGATGAAGGGATATTAAGGAATTTCAACATTAGAAAAATCAGAAGCAAGAACAATAATTGCTTTTAGAACAATTGATAGTCAAATAGACTTTGAACGATAACTTCCAAAGGAGTCAATAGCTGGTTGACCTCTGGTTACTGGCTACAGAATAACGTACTTGAGGGGATCAGCCTCGCGTACCCTATGTATATGCATAACATTTAACTCTGCTATTTGTACCTTATTTCCGGTACGTGGGGTACTCCCCTATAATAAAGGGGTGTTCATACAGTCTAAGAATCCTTACCATCGATTGGTTCGGATAGCTTTTATAAATTCTTACGTACGTGCCTGACCGAGACAAGGGTTCAGACTTAATCATGAATAGTTCGGGAATTTCAGAACTTAAATAATTATACGAATTCAAATGCACAAGTGCGAATGCTAATGAATACATAGATGTGGAATAATTTTTAAAAGTAATTAGACCACTTAAAGCATGCTTGGAGTTAAGATTCAATCTTAATGAATAACTTGCAACAATATTTATATACCTTTTTGCACGAATTAAAAATAGTGCATAAGGTTTAGAAATTTGCTCAATGTAAAAGTTGAGTAAGGAAGGACTTGCATTCAATATACTGAAAGAATGGAATTAGGGAACTTGCCTGTTCGCTCAGAGCTACAATAAATTTTTAGCTTTACTTAATCGACCTTGGATGACCTATCATTTGATAAAGTCGATTTATCCATTAGCATTGTATAGCAGTATATTGATGCACTCATTTATGCTATTTATTTAGCAGATCAACAAATCACCATCTATATCTAATTATTATTTAACATTAGCTATTCGGAGATTAATTACTGACCTTTAGTTATTCAAATAATTGTTAGCTAATCATGATTACTATTCTCGAATGTTCAGATTATTACCCTTATTGTCTCTAAATATGGGTCAAAAATCTTTATTTATTATTAGAATAATAAATTCATCATGGTTTAATGACAATTAACTAATAGTTGGTTACTTATTTAATTACACTTAATTATTATTTACCCTTAAGAGTAATTGAGTAATTATTATTCTTGTTTCTTATTCAACTTTAATAAGATGTAGTAATTCTACACATACACTTAATTATTAATTAAATAATCATTAGGTATTTATTATCTTTATCTATTAAGAGCCGAAAATAAATAATTAACTTATTAATCTCACTCGTACTTAATCATTATTTCATTAATGATTAAGTAATTGTTATCCTTATTAACTTATTCATACCTAATTTATTATCAATATCAATTAGATAATAATTAGATATTTGTTACCTTTATTAAATGTTACACAATAAATAAATTATCAAATACTTATTGTCTTTATTTACACTTTATTATTAATAATAATAATTAAATATTCATTCCCTTTATTTATTATTTATTGCTAAATAATAAATAATTATTTTGTTAACTTTATTCATACTTAATTATTATCCAATATTAATTGAATAACGATTAAATATTTATTATCTTTATTTATTACTTATTGATAAATAATAAATAATTTTATTTCATTGAATATTTGTTATCTTTATTTATCACTTATTGACAAATAATCAAATTATTAAATTCATACTTGATTATTATTTAATAGTAATTAAACAATAATCAACTATTTATTAACTTTATTTATTTTTTTAAAAGGATAAATAATAAATAATAAATCTATTAATTTTATCCATACTTGGTTATTATCTAATAGTAGTTAAACAATAATCAAATATTTATTAGCTTCATCTATTATTTAAGGATAAATAATTACATTACTAGGTTTATTTAAGAGTAAACAATAAATAAGTGAATTATTAATTATTATTTAATATTAATTAAATAATAATTAAATATTTATTATCTTTATTTATTATTCATTGATAAATAATAAATAATTATTATATTAACTCTATTTATTATTAATTGATATTAATTAAATAATAGTTAAGTACTTATAGTCTTTATTTATTGGTAGATAATAATTATCTTGTTAAGCTTATTATTATTTAGTATCATCCAAATAATAATTTAAATATTTATCACATTATTTATTATTAAACAATAAAAGAATTCATACTATTGTTAGTAGCTTGCTCAACCAAAAGACCCAACAGTTTACTACCCAACAACTGGTTCCAGGCACACAAGCCATACACGGTTTAAGGTTTGCAAAGCAAAATCACACCCAACACCACGGTTGGAACTCGTACACGGCTAATATTAACAAAATATATACTGCGGATTTCACAGCCCAACATTATCACACCAAGAGGATACCAAGGTTTGATTGGTGATTTATATGCTGATAGAACAATTTAAATACCAAAGGAAAGACAATCTTATTCAGGCATTACCACAACCACTTGGTGAGCATACAAGGACTCAACGCTGACATAACTACTGTACCTAATCGAGCTGCCAGACACTATGGTCCTTCAGTATACAAAGTCCCAAACAATGCAACCCAATACCAGGGGACAGCACAACCCAGCAATACAACAGAACAATCAATCCAATACAAAAAAAAACAAAATACCCCAAACGCAGGAAGGAAGGAAAATAAAAAAAAATAAAAAAAATAAAAATAAATAACAAACCAATCGAACTAACGCAGTAGCTTGGTGGAAATCTCTGTTATACCTTGAGGTCGAATTGGGTCGGATTTGTGTCCTGGCTGCTATCCTCCTCCTTCTCCCAAAGTAGGTGACAAAATCGGACATTCACAGCTAGCGACTAATTTTCCCCTGGCTCTCTCTCAAAAATTTCTAAATTGGGACTTACAAACAAAGGAAAATCGGCAGCCTGGCTAATTGGAACTCATCAGCTCTGCAGCTCGATTTAGGGTTTGGGGAGGTTCACTTTATAGTGAAATTTTTATCCAAATTAACTGGGTATTACCCCAATTAATTCCTCAAGGACCGTCGGTAGGAGAGAGTGGCTATCAATAGGCTGTCTGCGTCAAGCCCATCCAGTTCCAGCGTGACTTGCCGACGGAGCCTCGAGCCGCGTACTCCCGTCGACTTGGTCGTTCGACGCCTAAATCCCCTGGTCCCTTCGGCCGACGCTTGGTCCTTGCCCGCTCCCAGTCGTGCCGTCCCTTCACGCCTTCTCGTCGACCGATGCTCGTCTGGCGTGGTCCGTCTCCTCTGCCCCCGTCTCGTCTGATTGAGAGATTGAAGGGTTGGGTCTGTGTTGGGTCTAGGGCTAAGATTTTCCCCCAATTCGATTTGAGAGGCTCGCTTGGTTTATCTGGTGTGAGGGTTGTGAGTGATTGGCTTCGGCTGAACCCCTCAAATTGGGTGTGCCAATTGGGTTTTCCCCAACCCGTAGCAACTGACCCAACCCGACCGAATCAAGGATGGTTTTAAGGGAATGGGCTTGACTTGGGCCGGTTGAAACAAATGGAGAATCAGCCCAATTAGGAAAATAAAAGGGTATTGGGCTCAGCTTAACAAGGTGGAAATTGGGCCAGTCCAATTTAATTTATCCACATTGCATTTCTAATATTTTTAAATTTAACACACCTAAAACCCATATAATTATTCATTTAACATATTTTAATATAACCATATAATTCTTGCATTTGAATTATTTAAATCCGATAATGATAAATTTATTTATTAATTTCCCAATTTCTTGTAAATAAATTCTTAGGGTTAACTCACTAATTATTTAACCCATCAGCGAGTCCCTTTAATGCACATAAAAATTATTTGGACCATATATTTATATAATTAAATAATAATAATACTCACATGGATCTAATTAAATTCGAAAAATTTAATATAGTGAATTTATTTGCTAAAATAAATTCGATACAATGTTTTAAAAATTCTCGGACATTACAGTCAAAATATGACTACGTTCATTGAATAGAGAATGTTGATTGAGTTATGGAACTCAATCTCTATTTATTATATGTTGATCATTATGTATGACATGTGTAGCCAAATGTTTATGATTTAGATAATGAGCATGTTATCTATGTGTTATGTGATGCATGCAAACTGTTAAATTTTGCTGAGCAGTCGAGCTCATTCTTGCAAATAACTACTTTTGTAGGTTAAAGATACAAGGTAAAGATAAGTGTTGCCTGAATGACATGATTCAGATGTAATGCATGCAGATTAAGTGTTGTAGCTTAAAATTAATGTTTTAAATCCAGGATTAAGGTTCTGAATAATGTATTTGATGATGAACTAAGTGTAACAGATGTAGTGTTGTTAAATTTGTATTGAGTTGTAAATTTAATTTATCCGATGTATAACGGGTATTGAATCTAGATGTTTTATTTTTATTATAACTCTGATGAAGCGAATCATTAAGTAAATATGATTCTAGATTATGTAAATGGTTAAAGGTTATGATTCAGGGAAAGCAAAGAAAGAAAACTGAAAAGTTTAAATTATTCCGCAATTTTATTAAGTTTAACATTGACTAATGTTGTAAAGTCAGAATGAGGATGTATTGTTAACGACCAATGTAGAGAGTTGAAGTGTATAAATTTTTGGGGTCGTTACAGTTGGTATCAAAGTCGATAGGTTAGAAACCTTAGGTGCGAGTACCTTAGGCTATAACCTTAGAGAAGAGAGGTGAAGATAATAGAGTTTAAAGAATAATAAGTTAAGAATGATTATGGTACAATCGTACTCTTTAATGGTTATATATGGTATCTGAGCTAAACAATTCCTTCAGAGAGCGGAGGTTGATGCGAACTAGCAACCGATCTAACTCGCTGTGAGAGACAGTGTAGACGAGACAGGAACTAGTTTGTTGGTTGTTTGTGGGAAACCACTCAGGTGCTATACTGAACACTGTTAGAGACTCGAGGTGTACCGAGTATAGAGTTATGGATGCGTATGATTATGAAGTGATTCTTTTTGTATACGTGGATACATGAGATGAGTTAAGTCCTAGAAACGTTACAAGAAGAAGAGGCAAATGACGCGAAGTAAACTCGAATAAAATATTGAATAATATGAATGAAGTTAGAGATTCTTAAAGGAAGAATTAATATATAAACAAGAAGATTCAAAGAAGAATCTTGAAGAGTTATAAAAGATGATAACCAGGAGTTATCTGACTCCAGTAATAAAGATGGTGATAATAAATAGACGATATCTATGAGATGAAAATGGTATTAATGAAAAAGATGAACTCAAATAGAGTTTAGAGAATTCATGTGAGACAAGATTATGAAAAAATGATTAGGTTCAAAGAAGAACCTGAAGAGCTAAAAGAACAGGGAACACCTGAGTTGGTTAATCATAAGATAACGTGATTAAAGAGAAGCATAAAGAAGATCGTAGGATGAGACGATCATAAGACAAGAAAGAATCGTAAGAAGAGTTGATGATAAAATGAGATCACGACGTGATCTGCTAAAGTTGTAAATGTCAGACGATTTTAAATGATTAAATAGTTGTAGCATGATGCTATAAAAAGATGGTGCTATGAAATAGTACGAGGTAAACTCACGAGGAATTATGGATGATGTAATACGAGTATTTGGTATCAAGCAAAAAGTAAGTTAAGAGCAAGATGGAATTAGGTAGGATTTCAATGGAGGACTCATGTTAGTGGCTGAGTTGTACAATTCCTTGTATGGGCAGGGAATTTGTGCTTGGTTTGAGAACCACTTAGCTTCCTATATCGATATAGTGGTTGAGTTGAACAATTCCTTGTATGGGCGGGGAATTTGTGCTTGGTGTAACAACCGCTTAGCTTCCTATATTGATTAGTGGTCGAGTAGACCAATTCCTTGTATGGGCAGGGGATTGTGTTTGATTTGACAACCACTTAGCTTCCTATATTGACAATTCATTGTAATGTTGGTATCGCGCTATTTCTATACATATGACGAGAAGGTGATTCTTTTCTTATATTTATATTTGATAGCTATAGAATATTATAGAATATTAAGATTAGGTACAGTTCTTAAAACTCATACTTATGGTAAGTTCATGACTCATAATCGTATGGTGGAACCCCTCAGCGAATGGATGATTTTGGTCTGACTAGGATAAGTTCCTTAACCCATATGATTGTGGTAAGTTCCTGAACTCATAACGTGTGGTATGTTTGATGACCTATATTGGAATGTAGAAAGGTTGTGGATGAAGAATTAAGGATTTTTAGTGTAATAAGCTTTAAGGATGATAGAACTAGGTAGAATTAATAAGCAATGAATCATTAGAGAAATTGAAGATGATGGTGGAGGTATAGTTATTTTAAATCTTCTAGCTATGCTAGATTTTAAAATCGTGCTTGTATTCGCACTTATGTGTGCCTTTGAAAATATTGGTTCAATTGTTGAACCATTAATTTTTTTTAGTGTTGTTGTTGATATGTCTATGCTATTTGTCTCAGCTAGACAAAATTTATTTTTGCATCAAAATCTATGGAAGTTCCTAGGCCCATAGTGATTACGATGGTTAGCTCGTTTTGGGCCCGTGGTATGATGATGAGTTCTTGAAGTATTCTTGAACTCATTTGTTATGGTGAGCTAAGGAACCCATATTATTAGGGTAAGTTCTGTTTATTCATATGTCAAAGCCATTCGTTTCGACTTAGACAAAAATGATTTAATAAAAGTAAATGTATTTTATGCAATCATTCGCATCATGAAATATGGTGTAGAATTAAAAAACGACGAAGTCATCCATACAATCGAACCTAGTGTCGGATGTGATTATAAGATCGTCAACCCATTATGGTATGATGTAGAATGACAAAATCATAAAACGATTTTTGATTTTCTTTAAATTATGAAAAGTGTGCCAGTTGAGCTGACTAAATATTTTGATTGATGTCCGAATTATTGAAGAAAGTCTATGCTATTTGTTTCGGCAAGACACCTTTGATGAGAGATGATGAATAAAAAAAAAAACTTCCAATCCAAATTTTATTTCTTGGTGCGGACTCCGATGTTAAGACTGAGGATGAACAACTGATGCCGAGCATATTGTGACACCCCCAAATTCGGGTACCAATACCTCGAGTTTGGTGCTCACGATAAAGTACATTCATACACCTCTAAACAACATATGACAACTAATACGGAAATAAATAAACATATATTGTTTATTACAAAAGGTTTACTACGGTCCCAAGGTCTATAACCTTAATCAAAATACATCATGAAATATTTAAATAATACAAATAGGTTCCATGATTATATAACAGGATAGTAACACATAAATGTTATTCACGCAACTACTCTTTAAGATTTCCTTTGCCTTTGTCCGCTTTGGAACTCTCCGGCTTAATTGCAATTTGTTCATGATATAGCAAGGGTGAGCAACTAATTTGCTCAGCAAGTTTAAAATGAATAATGAAGATATATCATGAATGAATAAGAATAATAATTGCATAGTTCAATAATTTAAGAACAGTGATGAAATAACTGAATAATATAACCAAAGTTCAAATAAAGAAATGAATATTGATTATTTACTGCTGAGTAGTCCAATAGACTATGAACTTTTTGGCCAAAGAGTCAATCATTTAACTGACCCTTTTAAAACCTGGCCCCGTCAATAGTACTTGAGGGGATCAGCCTCTCGTACCCCATGTATATGCATAACATTAAGTCCTGACTGCATCGGATAACCGATACTTATAGTCCCCTAATAAGGGTTGCTCTCTCAGTCCAAGTGTGACGCCCCCAAATTCGGGTCTCCAAATACCCGGATCCGGTCATCACGATCCAATACAACATTCACCTCTAACAACATATAGTAACTAAAATGCGGAATATAATAAACATACGTTGTTCATTACAAAGGTGTTACTAGTCCCAGAATACAAAAACCTTAAACATGTACACAAATCCATACCCTAAATAAAAGTTAGGGTTTAAATTACATTAACAGCAATTACTATACGTAAATTTAAAATCTGCTACGTGAAGTCTATTACTTCATCTTTTCTTTTCCTTTGTTCTTCCCTGACGTCTCGGGTTTAGCTGCAATAAAGTCATGATATAGCAAGAATGAGCAACGAGTTTACTCAGCAAGTTTAAAGTACAACAATAAGGATATATCATGATGAATGGAATATAGAAAGAGAATTCAACAATTATCAGAAGCAAGGACAATAAATGCTTTTAGAACAATTGATAGTCAAGTAGACTTTGAACAATAACTTCCAAAGGAGTCAATAGCTGGTTGACCCTCTGGTTACTGGCTACAGAATAAGTACTTGAGGGGATCAGCCTCGCGTACGCTATGTGTATGCATAACATTTAACTCTGCTATTGGTACCTTATATACGGTACCTGGGGTACTCCCCTATAATAAAAGGGGTGTTCACTCAGTCTAAGAATCATTACCATTGATTGGTTCGGATAGCTTTTATAAATTCTTATATACGTGCCTGACCGAGACAAGGGTTCAGACTTAATCATGAATAGTTCGTGAATTTCAGAACTTAAGATAATTATACAAGTTCAAATGCACAAGTGCGAATGTCAATAAATACAAAGATGTGGAATAATTTTAACAGTAATTAGACCACTTAAAGCAGGCTTGGAGATAAGATTCAAGCTTAAAGAATAACTTGCAATAATATATACCTTTTGCACGAATTAAAAATAATGCATAAGGTTTAGAAATAGTGCTCAATGTAAAAGTTGAGTAAGGAAGAACTTTCATCCAATATACTGAAAGAATGAAGTTAGGGAACTTGCCTGTTTGCTCAGCTAGAGATAAACTTAGCTTTAATTAATTGATCTCGAGTGACCTATCATTGGGTAAAGTCGATTTATCAATTAACAGTTGTATATTGGCACCTCTCACTATACCTTTTACTCAACAGGTAAAATTCACCATCTATATTTAATTACTATTTAACATTAGCTAAACAGAAATTAAAAATCTTTAGCTATTAAATTGATGGTAGCTAATCATGATTACTTATTCTTTGGTTTCCCGGATATATTACCCTTATCTGTCCCCTGAACATGGGTTTAACAATCCTTATTTATTTACTGATAATAATTATTTCATTACCTTTAGTCATACTTAATTATTATCAAATATTAATTGAATAACAATTAAATATTTATTATCTTTATTTATTATTTATTGATAAATAATAAGTAATTATCTATTAACTTTACTTATACTTAATTATTATTTTAAGATTAAATAATAATTAAATATTTATTACCTTTATTTATTATTTGTTGATAAATAATAAATAATTTATTTTCATTGAATATTTGTTATCTTTATTTATCACTTATTGACAAATAATCAAATTATTAACTTAATTCATAGTTGATTATTATTTAAGCAAAAAAATCAACTATTCATTTATTATTTAAGGATAAATAATAAGTAATTAATCTATTTGATTTTATCCATACTCGGTTATTATTTAATAAGTAGTTAAACAATAATCAAATATTTATTAGCTTTATTTATTATTTAAGGATAAATAATAAATGATTAAAATTATTAACTTTATTTATATTTATTTATTATTTATTATTTATTAATAAATAATAAATAATTATTTTATTAACTTTATTCATATGTATTTATTATTTATTATTTATTAATAAATAATAAATAAAATTATTTTTTATTAGCTTTATTCATATTTTAATCATTATTATTATTAAATAATAATTAAATATTTAGTATTTGTATTTCTTGATAACTAGTAATAATATTTTATGTATTGGTTTAATAGCTAGATAATTAAAAGAGCATTTTAACTTTAAACTAGTTTAACCAATTAATTTAGCCATTACTAGTCATAGTTAATTTAACAATTTAGGCAACAATTAGACTTCATTTGTTAATTATTTTTGCTTGAATAATCCAATGAATTACAACCAATTTGGAAAATGACTAACTTATTGCCTAACACCACTGAACATCACAGTTCCTGCAATAACCTTTCAAGCTCATTGCAGCCCAACAAGAACAACACAGTACTGATTTCCCACATTAAAACCAACCCAGACAAGGTAATCCAATACCAGTCTCTTAACTGAGGGAACCAACACAATGAAATGCTACTATATGTATAAATCTCACAATAGTACAGTCCCAAAACAGGGGAACAGCACAATCCTATTCAAAGGAGAAAGAAAATGAACTAATCACATTACCAGGTCTCCAAATCAAACCAAACAAGGAGATTAACAACTCATTACCAGATTTTAGACCCAAAATCTATAATACAATGTTCTGAGTTTTCAAACCAAAGCAATATCCCAAATTAAATCCCAATACAAAAACATATTCAATACAATACCCAGAATAAAATACCCAATGCGTTCACACAATTAAACACCAGATTCTGAATCAATTGGCCCAACACAGAACAACCAAAAATCTACATACAGTAACACAATTGGCGACTACACAAACCATATCCCGCTCTAAACAAACCAGGGTTTTAAATCCAAAAGCTGTAATACACTGTCTGATTTTCAAACCAACTATTACAGAAATTTAACAATTCATCACAGTCGCTTAATACCTTGATTTTGTGCGGTTGGCTGCCTTCCTTCTCCTTCCGAAGTATGCAACCCAGCTGGACATTCGCCGGTTAATTCCCCTGTTTCCCCCTCTAATTTCGAACCCTAACTCTGTATAATATTTTGCTCCAAATATGGGACTCACAAGAACAAAAGAGAATTGACAGCTTTGGGGGATTTAGGGCTTCAATTTATAGAGGGATTTTTACACTACTTATTTGGACAATACCCTTAATGGCTGGTCAATAACCGACGGTAAGGAGAGGGGTGGCCGCCGATTGTACCTATCAAGTCTGTTGTCGACGTTGGGAGCCCTCGAGCCATGCGCGCTGTCACTGGTCGCGTCGCCGGATTTCTGGGACCGTTGGTCCTTGCCGCTTGTTGCTCGGTCGCTCGTGGCTCTCTTCCTTTCCCCGCTGGTTGACCCAGGGTGTCGCCGGCGCCTTCTTCTTCCCGTCTCTTGTTCGCCTGACTGATTGATTGCGGAATTGGGGTTGCTAGGTTCGGCTGACTGAGATTCTAGGTCTGATAGGTCTGATTTCTCTTCTCTCTCGCTCCGTTGTTTCCCCCCAATTTTCTCCCGTCTCTGTTGCTATCTGGTTTAGGCTGGAATCCCCAATTGAAATGTCGGCCAATTTGTTTCCCCCAAATTACTTGGATTTAACCCAATTGCAATTGGGTACGACCCGACTGGTAAAGAAAACAAGGAATGGGCTTGACTTGGGCCGTTTGAAACAAATGGAGAATCAGCCCAATTAGGAAAATAAAAGGGTATTGGGCTCAGCTTAACAAGGTGGAAATTGGGCCAGTCCAATTTAATTTATCCACATTGCATTTCTAATATTTTAAATTTAACAGCTAAACCCATTAATTATTCATTTAACATATTTAATATAACCATAATTCTTTATTTGAATTATTTAAATCCGATAATGATAAATTTATTTATTAATTTCCCAATTTCTTGTAAATAAATTCTTAGGGTTAACTCACTAATTATTTAACCCATCAGTGAGTCCCTTTAATGCACATAAAAATTATTTGGACCATATAGTTATCTAATTAAATAAAGATTCTTACATGGATCCAATTTAAATTCACAATTTATATATAAAATGAATTTATTTATTAAAATAAATTTGATACAATATTTAAAATTTTCTGGTCCTTACACCAAGAATCCGTACCAACTACTAGTTTGGATAGCTTTAAATAAAATATTAACCTGCATATGTCTAACCGGAACAAATGGCGTAGACTATTCCTTAAATAGTTCATGAATGAAGAACTTAAATATTTCACAGTCTAACAATAGATCGTGAATTTAAATGCACATGATGCGAATATCAATAATTACCTTTGACGTAGAGTAATTGAAAATAATTAAACCACTAATAAATTAAGTGAGATAGAGAACTTGATCCAAAAGTAAATTGAGTTAGGAGAGGAAACTTGCCTCGAGCGTCTACTACAGAATTATAAAATACGCTCTTAAAATACCCTACACATTTTTTACATATTCACATGATAATTAGTGACATAATGGATACCAAATATTGGTTTATACTACTCTATAATGTTTCACACTTATTAGAAACAAAATATTAAACAAGGTTATACACACTAGTTACGGCGTTACGACGCTTGCACGTCCGTGCGCCAAACTTGCCCACTCAAATGCCCAAGTGACAAGTAATTTCGTACACCTAGCATGCCTATTCGATTTATCTAAAACGTATTGGTTAATGCTAAGTATCATTATAATTCATAACATTCATGTTTTAAAACTTAGAATATCATTTTACATTGTCGGGAACATTACATGTGTTTACATGCATGCCCGACACCCTTCGATTGCCTCCAACCGCACAACAGCCCTAAAGATGGTGAATTTAGGAATTTTTCCAGGTAGAAATTTTCAATTCTAATTAATAGAAGTTGTAGGTCTATCTCTAAGCTTTCCGGATCATCTTGAATCGCCCTAATCCGAGTCCGTATGAGAAAGTTATGGCCATTTTCCCACCGGACGTCAAAGCTGAGTCGGGTAGCGCACACGCGGGCGGGCGGCATGCGCGGCGTGCGGCAGCTGGCGCGCGCAGGCGTGCGGGAATTGGTGCGGGCGCGCGAGCGGTCGGCATGCCCTTGCTAGACTTCGCGATTTTTGACCCTCCTTCACTCTAATCCTCATAACTTCTTCTCTAGACGTCCAAATCAGTCCGTTTCGGATTCTATGGACTCCTAAGACATAGAGCTACAACATATCAAACAATTACAGACACCCATTAACATTAACATAGCCAAATCTTTGGCCAAAACATCAACTCATGCTCTTTTTCCACTATCATTCATATGATTTGCTTCAAATTACCATAACTCCCTCATCCGGGGTCGGAATGAGGTGATTCCAAAGCCTATGGCTTCGTAACTCAATATACTTCAACTACCCAGAAGCGTAGAATCTCATGCAAACACCTTAAATACCATAAATGGATTCAATGGACACTAAACATCTGTTCTACGTTTTCTAACATGTTTTAGTAAAAATCTTGCTACGAATTCATTTTAACACCTTTTTACTCCATTTCAACTGGGATATTCTCATAACCCATGGAAGTATAACATCATAACAACAAACAATAATATAAAACATGAAAGGTAGCTACAAAAGTCCTTTAAATTAGTCTGTTGTCCATAGTAGTCCATTTTCGTCCGTTTTCCTCCTCCTTATCCATGGGTTCGGATTTCATTCATTCTTATTCCACTTTCATGTTATTAATGGTTTATAAAACTTCTAAACATCATTATTAATCATTCATGAACAATTAAAAACAACCATAACAACAACAACTTCAACCCAACGAGTTAGAAGCTTAATAAATAAGGAAAACTTGAAACTAAGGAGAAATGGATTTGGATAGGTTGTTTACCTCTTCTAGCTACTTCTTGGATGATAGAACTCCTCTAGAGCTTTGCCAAAACCTTTCCTTAAACTCCTTGAGCTCTCCCGAACTCCTTTCTTCAAGCTTAGCTCACACCCACTTGTTTTTCTCTCTAGAATGGTGAAGGTTTAATGAAGAAGATGAATATGGAGAAGATGAATCTCTCTCTCTCCTCTTTTCTTGCTTAGCTCCCAACTTTTTACTATCTTCTCTTGCCTAGCAATGAACTGAAATTGAGCTTGAATAGGGAGAGGATGAATCGGATGGGATAGTGTGGGAGAAGGAAATGGGTTTGCTACCTACTTTCTTCTTCTCTTTTCTGAAATTGGCTACGGGAGAGATTATGGAAAATGAGAAGTAAAGGTGGTGAACATGTTGGCTTATTAGGCCTAATCAATTAGCCAAAATAATTACTAAAACACTTCCTCCTTTTCTTCCCATTTTTGCTCTGTGTCCCCTATATTGTCTCCCTTATTGCCAGACAATGCACAAATACTTGCATAAATACCTCTACCCATTTGGCTCTTCTCTCTCTCTACATCACCCGTATGCTACTCCCTTAATTATCCAACATGTTAATTTTTTCTTTCTAATTTAAATCCCCACTCGGGTCATGCAAAAGGTTAGGTAAAAATAATAAATACGGGGTTTGTCCGTTTATTCGGAACACCCATATTAAACATTTCAAGTACTAATTAAATTACCAATGGACTCAAATAAAAATTCTAACATTTGAAAAAATTATCTTTTCGCATACACACTTTGGCGAAGTTAACAGAAATCGAAAAAAACGTAAAAATAATCTAGCATGAATAGTAACTCATAAATAGTGACTCGTGAATAGTAACTCGTGAATAGTGATTTAGCAAAATACGTGAAATCAATTTATTCACTTAGACGAAACTATAGCACGTAAAATTTATACATTCACATAATCCAGGTTGTCACACAACCATGTAAAACATAATGATATTACTAAAATTCATAATATTCATATACATAAATTCGAATTACAAGGATATTCAGAATTCACGGTCGTCACACATATAGTCCCAATTTACGCTTATGCGTCAAAAATTTAAATGTTGTGCACGACATAGGGTACGATAGGTTGATCACCTAAAGTACTTGTGGAGAATGTTTTTCAGTCTTTGTGATTGACAAATATTCTGATGGTTTTCGATGAAACATTGTTCAAGGTCTTTATGACCTCTCAGCATGATGGTAACATTTTTCTTTCCTCGTTAGTCATACTGCTTCACAACTATTGGACAAATGTGAAGACTCAAAAGAAGTGATGTTTAAAGGTGAAGATTGATGAGATATTCTCAAAGGAGGAAAGTGATGAGTAGCTGTTATAGAAAAGATTGTTAGGTAGAATGAATAGAGATGGCTATGTCTTAATTTCGAGGACGAAATTCTTAGAAAGAGGGGTGAATGTGACACCCCGAATATTTGTATAGCTAGAAATATAGCCTTAAATGATTTATGTGATAATATCGTATTATTATTCTTAAATAATGATAACTATTTATGTAAAAATGTGTTATGGTATGTGTTAAATGCGATTACAGTTATTTTGTAATAAAACTGAGATTATGAAATAGAACCTACAAGAATTTATTGAGAGAATGGGTGGTGTAGAAATTATCCCTCCTATATTAAGGTAATGCGTTGAAGATATTCAACGATAAAATTTTGAAGGAGATTTATCGAAAATCGAGTAAGGAGGGTTTCGGTGATTCCGAGGACGGAATCCTTATAAGGGGGAAGGATGTGACAACCCGGATTTTCAGAAGCTATTAAAATGAGAATTTAATAAATAAAAATTCTTGTTATGTGTCGGGTTGAGTTTATATTGATGTGCGATGTATTTTGGTTATGTGATTTGGTGTGAACATACTTTAGAAACATATATTTATATATATTGAGAAATGGAAACGAAGTTCAATAGTTAATTAAACTATTGAAGTAAGCAAATAAAATTGTTACGAAAAAAGAAATTTACTAAATATTGTTGTTAATTTAATTAGGTTGAAAATTATATTTTTAAATAATATAATTTGATTATTATGTTTTGTTGGCAATGATATTTTTATGAATTAAATTTCATTAATAATGAGAGTAATTCACTTAATTAAAATAGTGAATTAATGTAAATATATATTTATTTTGATAAAACGAGAAAACAATATGTTACATGTTAATGTATTACGATTGTGAATTTCGCAAATGGATAAAATATTTATTGAGTAGAATAAATATTTTAATTGGGATGTTTATTTAATAAACTAAATATTTGATGAGAATATTGTGTGATAATTTATTTGTATGAGAATATTAAGTAAAGTGATAATAAATATTTTTTTACTTGATGCGTATTTTATTATGCATGGATGTTGATAAGATGTTGGTAATTTATTAGATTAGAGGATTAATGTTTTATTGCATAAAATAACTTATTTAATAAAATTATAGTTTGGCTAAATTGAATTATAATTTGGTCAGTAAGTTTTAATTGAAATTATTAACAAGTTTAATTAGATTTAATTATATAATAGGTTTAATTTAATTTAAGTGTGACAATATATATATCTTATAATAAAGGATTATTAAAATAAGCTACAAGGGAATTTTTGGGTTCTAGCCAAACATGGCCTAGTGACCCTTCAATTCCATAACTGCTGAGACTCTTGGTATTTGTAACTGCTGAGACTCTTGGTATTTGTAACTGCTGAGACTCTTGGTATTTGTAACTGCTGAGACTCTTGGTATTTGTAACTGCTGGCTAGGTAATAATATACGTATAAGTTTTTAGTTCTTCAGTGTTCTCCTTGTTGGGAGAAAATTGAGGGAAAAGGGAGGGTTTGTGAGAGAGGAAATTTTATATGTGTATGGAGAAGAACCCTGGAGAATCAAAGAAGAAAGAAGAAAGAGGAATCAAGGAAGAATAGGCCACTTCATCATCTATCTAGTTTAGGGAAGATCAAAGAGGATACATGAAGTGCAGATAAGTATAAGCTGATTATGGTAGTTGGTAATCTACGAACCAGGCAAGTCTTTCAGTTCCTATTTGTTATGTGAACTAAATGATTAACTGTTTAAAACTGTGATACACACAACATGATGTATTTTATATATGTTGCAAGTATGTAACGACAAAGTCAAAATATGACTACGTTCGTTGAATAGAGAATGTTGATTGAGTTATGGAACTCAATCTCTATTTGTTATGTGTTGATCATTATGTATGACATTTGTAGCCAAATGTTTATGATTTAGATAGTGAGCATGTGTTGGTAGGTTTCGCAACCGATAAAACACGCGCAAGTATACGCGGTCAACAAATAATAAATAGTAAGTAAAGTATCGATCCCACGAGGAATTGTTTCTAATGTTTACCAAGTATTAACTTTTTATCATTTCAATCTTATTTAAACAATGAAAACTTGAGTTGTTTGATTAACTAATTGATAAGCTTTTAAGATAATAAAAATCTAGTATTAACAAGTCTAAGATTACAATTTCCCCCAACACTTCATTTAAATCTCTTAACTTTCTCTTTTTCAACTAGTTAATACACAAGAATTATTAACCGAGAATTTCACCTTATTCATAAGCCTTGGTGTATGGTCATATGAAAATCACCCATACACGACACATAGGTATATGTTTATCCTACATGCCAACAATCCATTCAATTCCATGAATAATCAACAAGACACACGCCACATAATCTTAGTCAATCTACCCATCAAACGAATGAACCTCCGTGTAGGGAGTCATTAAGTTTGTAATCTCATAATGATTACACACGGTATTTAGGTATATCTCTATCCCAAATACTAGCAAGTCATCCATTCTTGAAGACAATGAATAAGACACACGCCACATAATCTCATACATCACCCACAAAAATCTCTGACTTTCGTATGATATCAAAACTAAGTCTCAACACTATAATCCACTTTTCAATTTCATATAGGTGATCAATCAATTAAACTTTCATTATAAATCATGCAAGACATTCAATTCATAATTTATTACATTAGAATGTTGGTCGAGAACACGAATGTAAAATATGGCCACCTCTCGATGCACCATATTCGTATCACACTAAATCCACAATTGATAGAATGAATGTGAACACCCTAGATGACTAACGCACTATATCTCTATGTGAATTACAATCAAAAGGGTTGAAGCATAAGTTCCCAATTGGCCACATATGGTGCTTCGGTATATCTCTATCCTAGGCATGAATCTTAAATTCCATCACATACAGAATTCATAAACACATGCTAGTATAATCAGATCTCAATCTATATTTCCTTTCTCAATTCCATATAGATTATCACACTAATTGATGATCAAGGTAATTAATACATGAAGCGCAAATTATGATATCCAATTATAAAATGATAACTAACATCAAAGAGAGATAATTCAATTCAAACTAGGTGTTGGGTTCCATTGAAATCTTAGAATAAAAATCTAGTTCATGGTAGCTACAAATAACATCATATTCAATTTATACATCATGTTGGATTACAAATCAGAAGGGAAATTAGAGATAAAACTAATTTTGATGGATATTCAGATGTTGCTTGTTGGGTTGATGATGATCTCTAGCTTTTCCTCCTCGATTTTGCAATCCTTGATGCTTTAGCTCCTTGGCCTTTGCTTGATATAGCTTGATTTGTAGCACTTTGGCCCTCCTTGGTGATGAATTTGGTAGCTCCCCCCTCTCTTGAATCTAATTTTTGGGGTCTAGATCTTCTAAAATGGAGGCTACATATTGTATTTATAGTTCCCCTAGCAAAAACCTAGCTTAGCCCACGAATTTAGACCAATATTAGCTGAAATCGCGAAATCTGGCGAATCGGGCGCACCTGCATGCAAGGATGCGCTGAATAGTGAACTCCCTGGATGTCGGGCGCAGTTGCGCTGACTGCTTGCATCCGAGCACAGCTGCGCTGCCCAAATCTGCAGATTCTGCAGGTTGGGCGCAGCTGCGCCGAAATTGTATTAGGAATGGGCGCAGCTGCGCCGGGCAGTACTTCTGCTGCATTTTCCAGCTTTGACGTCTTTTGGGAAAATAGCCATAACCTCTTCGTCCGAACTTGGATTTAGGCGTGTAAATATGCTATGGAAAGATAAGAAAGAGCTCTACAACTTTCATAACTGAAGCTTGACGATATACAGGGCGTAGCAAGGCTCAAATTGAGCCCGAAGCAACTGCTGCGTAAAATCCATGTCAAATCCGATGGTAAAATGACCATAACTCTCTCATACGAACTTCAAATTGGATAATTTAAGATGTTCTGGAAAGCTAAGATCAAAATCTACAACGTTCGTGCTTTGAGTTTTGAGAGATTCGGATTGGATCATGGGTGAAATTGAGAAACAAGTAGCTGAAATGCCAAATTCACGTCGAAAACGCATTGATCCCAAGGGCTTTTATTTCAATACCTACAAAACAACGTAAAAACATATAAAAGCACACAAATACATATAAAAGTAATACAAAACTATATTACACAATAATAAGATGAAAACACATAAAACCAAACGAAATAGCTAAAGACTTACAAATTATCAAGGCTAAAAGTACCCAACTTGTGTATATAAAACACACTCATCAGCATGTTATCTGTGTGTTATGTGATGCATGCAAACTGTTAGATTTTACTGAGCTGTCGAGCTCATTTTTGCAAATAACCACTTTTGCAGGTTAAAGATACAAGGTAAAGATAAGTGCGGCTTGAATGACATGATTCAGATGTAATGCATGCAGATTAAGTGTTGTAGCTTAAAATTAATGTTTTAAATCTAGGATTAAGTTTCTAAATAATGTATTTGATGATGGATGAAGTGTAACAGATGTAGAGTTGTTAAATTTGTATTGAGTTGTAAATTTAATTTATCCGATGTATAACGAGTATTGAATCTAGAAGTTTTATTTTTATTATAACTCTGATGAACTGAATCATTAAGTAAATATGATTCTAGATTATATAAATGGTTAAAGGTTATGATTCAGGGAAAGCAAAGAAAGAAAACTGAAAAGTTTAAATTATTCCGCAATTTTATTAAGTTTAACATTAACTAATGTTGTAAAGTCAGAATGAGGATATATTGTTAACGACCGATGTGGAGAGTTGAAGTGTATGAATTTTTGGGGTCGTTACACACAAACCACCCAACTTGCATTTTGCATAACCTTGACCTAATAAAATAAAGTAGACGTTGGCCCCTAGGACTCTCGAGCTCAATTAGGAAAAGCGACTCCAAGAGGAGGCTGAATTTTTAATTAATCAAACTACTGGTGTTTAGGCTAGTGGTTCAAAAGGTAAACGCGTAAAGAACGTGTGGTTATTCAATTAGTCACCGTACCCACGGAGAGACTCCCACCGTTCTTACACTTACCTGGCTAGTGGTGTGATTAATTTCAAATTTTGTGGACCTTAAGGTGTAACTTGAAACAGTTAGGAGCTGTCTAGATTTTATTTAGGTTAACCATAGAATTAGGATTTTTAATATTTTTTTAATTTTATTTATTTATTTTTTTCTTTTGTATGACATTCGTGGTTAGTCTATTTGTTTTGTGATTTGTGGAAAGATGGACTCTTATTATAGTTGGAATAATAATTTTGCTTGGAATCAAGAACCTTATGAAAATGTTAATGCAAACCAAGTAAATCAATTTTTTTCAACTTATGAAAATCCTTATCTAAGCTCATATCCATATCCATATCCATATCCAGATCCAGAGCCTCAATATCCACAAGAATTTTCAAAAGAAGAAGAGGAAAGACTCAGTACCTTAGAGAAACCTATAGAAGCTTTAATAGAAACTCAATTTAACACGAATCAAGCTATATCTCGTCTAGAAATTCAAATGAATCGGTTAGCCACCATAATAAATGAACAAGAGGTGGATGAATTTTCTAGTGACTCTGAGGTTAATTTTGAAAATCATGATGACTATGAAAATGATGAGAAAAATGAAAATTTTGGATTTAATTCTACACACTTTGAATCAAGTGAATTTGAGGAGTCTAAAAATTATGAGTCTATGCCTTAAATTGATCATGTCACATTTAATGAGTCGGTTGAAAAAGTCTATAAGCCTAAAGTTCTATATCCTACAAGACTTATTCCTACAAAACAACCGAGTGATTTTGTAGATCAACCCATAAAAGTAAACATGATCCAAGAGTTGTCAATGACCCAAGAAATAATTGAAAATAGACTCATGATTGAAGATGATCCAATTGACTTTTTCTTAAATCACCTTGACCAAAAGTGGAATGAATTTGAATATTTAGATAAGGTCAATGAGATGTTGAGATCCACTACACATAAGTCGCCCAAATTAGAACATATATTTGAGCCAATTCGTCCACACTTTGAGAATATTAGTGAATGTTTTCCTGAGGTTGACTTTAAGCATTACTGTGATGAAAATTATGGTTATTTTCAATTTCCTAGACCTCCGGAAAATCATAAGGAGACCACACTCACATACTCCTTTGTATCACTCTTTTATCATTACATGTGTTTTAGGATTTATGAAATTCGTAGGTATGTACATTTATTTTCTTTCTCACCACATTTTCTTGCAGCACAATACCCCCACATACAAGGTACAATTCTTTCACATCTTTGTTCTCTATTTTTTATTTGCATACATTGAGGACAATGCATGATTTAGGTATGGGGGAGTTTGTTTGTATTATAGTATTAGATTCTTTTTTATTTTTGTAGGAATTTAGAAAAAATTAGGAATTTAGGAAAAATTAAAAAAATTATAGTATAATATTAGATATTTTTTTTTCTCATTTTAGGAAAAAATTTAAGAATTTTTTTGTTTTAAAAAAAATTTAAAAATTTTGTTTGACTTTTTATGAGTTTGATTAATTCTAATAAAGTATATGTGGAGCAAAACTCATGAGTAAGATTGAAAGATTTAGAACTCTTGAACCTTTGATAAGATACAAAAACCTAGTTCAAAACACCATATTGAGTAAAATAAAGTTCCTATGCATTTTTGCACTTCACATTCACACTAACTCTTAGTTGTGGGGTATAAACTATGATTTGAGCAATTTTAAGAAAAAAAAGAAAAAAATTTGAAGAAAAAAAGAAACAAAAAAGTTGGAAAAAAAGTTGAAAAAAGAAATAAATAACTGCTTCAATGTCCATTGAACGAAATAACTGGGTATCCAAGCCTCAGGAAGCATCGATATTCGAGCTGAAAAGTGTGATGGATATAAGCAGCTTGACTAGTCTAGTTTTGTGGCCTTTGTTACTCGAAGTAGTAAGCCCTTAGGGGTGTCTTTGCACCTAGTGCCCTAAAGCCAACTGGTTTGCGAGTCATTGGTTCAATGCTCGCTACATGGGTAACTCTGAAAATCCTAAAAAAATGAGACATTGCACAAGTCAAGGAAAAAAATTCAAAAGAAGAAAGGAAAAAAAAGAATGGGAAAAATGAAAAATAAAATAAAAAATGAATTTGCTTGATTTTCATGGTAAAAATCCCTACTAAGAGTTACATCACATACACAATGCATGCATCACATGGAATAAATTTTATGAAGGATGGTGTCCAGAATGAAAATAGAGTATTTTTGATAAGGTGAAAGTGTGAGTTTGAATTTAATCTTGCTTATGTATAATGCCCATGTATACTTAGAAGTTTTATTTCAATTTCATAATTGGTTAAACCCAAAAATATTTTATTTTAAAATTTGAATTTTGTAGGTATATTCACTGCAAACCCTCACGAGACACAACTCGTCCACTTGGGGTAACCTTGGGGTTTAAAGGCTTATTGCACATGCTAAGTGCAATCGTGTTTCTACGAAAATAGGTAGTACAGTTTTTGTTTTTTTTTTATTTTACTCGAGGACGAGCAAAAGCTAGGTATGGGGGTATTTGATAGACACATAATTCATATATTTTAGTATCCTTAATTTTGTCCTTTTAATTATATTAGTTTATTTATTTAATATGTTTTATTTTATTTTGTAGGATTTAATATTTTGTTGCAATAAAGTCAAAATCTTGGTGATCAAGCGACATTTAATGCTCTTATTCATGTAAGGAAATATCCAAGAAGAATCTTACAAGGAGAAGGAAGGAGGTGGAACAATCTTGGTGTGCAAGTCAAATACAGTGAGAGAAAGGAAAGTCAATCTAGAAGATATCTTTGAGAAGTTGATTGCCACTAGGAAGTTGAAACTTACATAGAAAGGGACTATTGGGAGATTACCATGTAGAGATTGAAATAAAGAAGGAAATAAGAGAAAAAAAAGAGAACAAAAGAGGCCAAGTTCAATGAATGTAAATTATGGCACAAATTTATTTTTTCTATAATTAGGTCTCTTGTTTTAGAGAGAAGAGATGTATTAGTTTAAGTTGGATTTATTAGTTTAGGTTAGGAGTAGGAGTAAATTAAATTATTTCTTCATTGTACGCTTGTTAGAGGATCGTTAATTAAAGAGAGTTTTCTTATTTTATTTTTAATTTTCTACTTCTTCTTTATTTTAGTTAACTTATTTATTTTCATGTCTAGTTAATTTCTTTAATCTAGGATGAAGATGAAATTAAATAATTATTCATGAAAATATTTTTTACCTTTTCTATTATTTATGCTTTTATGTTTAATTGATTTCACCTTCGTGTTTCATTATTGAAATACCTTCGTTTTATAGTTCTTATGTGATTTTAAATTAATTAAGAGGTTTTGATAGATTATTGTTAAGGTATGAGTTTTTCATAATCCATGCTTGCTCAAGAGAAGTTTTGATGGGTTATAGTTAATCCTTAAATTTTCATAGTCTATGCTTGCCTACGTTAATTATAAAATTACTAAATTAAAGGGAAGGAAGATCAAAGTCATAATTAAGTTATAAAAATAGAAGAGATTGAATTACTTGTTATGTTTATTATTTAATGGATTCGGATTCCTAGATTGTTTCCTTATTATTAGTTAGTTTAATTATTGTTAATTGATTCTCAATCTTTATTTCTAATTTGCCTAAAATAGTTATTAAGGATACATTAAAATTAATCCAGTCTTTGTGGGTTCGACCTGTACTTGCCAGTTCTTCGATTTGACACTATGCACTTGCAGTTACATATTTTTATCACATCAGTAAGAATCGAGAGTTTGAGTCTGGTAGTTACGTTTTCTTGAAAGTATCTCTCTGGAAGGGAAAAATTCGTTTTGGTAAAAAGGGAAAACTGAGTCCAAGGTTCATTGGACCCTTTGAGGTGTTAAGTAGAGTTGGTGAGGTCATGTATGAGGTAGCTGTAGACACCCAAATTTTGCGTTTCCTTCTACTAACCATGACAGGAGGGCGAAATCGTCAATTGAACCGGCTTGCGGGAGCAAAGGAGCGGGCACAAGGGCGAGCGCCCGGCACCGCCCCAATGTTTTGGGCAACCCAAGTTTACGTGACAATAAAGTCGTCCGAGGCAGGCATTTCCGAATGAGGTGGCACGTCTCCCGGAAATTCCCGGACTGCAGAATACGAGCCTGTCAGCGAAAACCGACGTTGCGGCACGAAAATCGAGGCGTGGCACGAAAATCGAGAAAGTCAAGCCCGCCAGCCGCGGATAGATCTGCGGCCAAGTGGGTGCGCCAGCACGGAAACCAGGAAATCAGCACTACCAGCTGAGTGCGATGGGAGGCGTGCCAGCTGGCCAGCCGCAGATCCATCTGCGGCCAGCCGCAGATCCATCTGCGGCCAGCCGCAGATAGATCTGCGGCTGGCTCTGGCCAGCCTATTTAAGCCAGCTTCAGGCAGCATACAGGAGGTTGAGCAATTGTGGAGAAGAAGGAGATTCCAGCAGCAACATAAGCACTAAAATAGAGGGGAAAAGAGAGAAATTTTGCAATCAAATAGGAAGAAAAGAGAGAAAAAAGAGAGGAATAATTTTCTTTTGATTTGATTGTATCAAATAGATTCTTTCCTTCTACTCAAATACATCAAGTTCATATCCATTTGGATATCAATTGCAAGGTGAAATCTCTTTTGTGATATCAATTTCTATCATATCATTTGATCAAATTAGATGCAATTTTTCATGTAATTTATTGATTGAACAATGAATTAGGGATTATGAGTGAAGTTTCCATCGGAATAAAACTCTTCCTAATAACCCGATGATATTCGTTCATTAATTTCTTTGTTTGTTTTAAGATGTTATATTTGGTATCAATTCCTTTAAATCGTTATTTTAGGATGTCTTGGTACTGTTAGATTATCCGGGTTGGTTTATTTTCTTGTAATATCCGATTGTTTGTGTGTGGATACTTGGTTGTGAGCCTAGGAAAGCGACCCCCCCGGGGTCCCAATCCGATGATGGACATGTCTTGATGTAAGAAGTAGAAATGACGTAGTTTTCATTGTAAATATGTAATCGTTGGGCCTTAAAACGACGCTAAGGCGAGAATCGTGCTTAAGGCCCCGAAATAGTGAAATTTGTGATTGTTGGCGTTCGGGGACATTTTGATGGCTTACATGCCCATGAATAGCCCCGACGCGTTTTTATTGCTTTATTTGATTTGTGACACCAAAAATTGATTTCAAAACTAAAACAATGAAGACTTTCATAAAATCAATCAAAGTAGGATATTAGAATCACGAGGTTAAAATTTGAGAAGTGCTAATGAATGTCGATTCCTATCTAACGAAAAAGCTAAAGAAAATCGTTTTCAAATATCACACAAAATGATTTTGCAAATAAGTAACATTTTATTAAATCTTTGTGCATAGGGTGAAAGAGATTCTAGAAATTGCCCGATCGTTTCACGAAAGCAACGTATAGATCTCGATTCCTATTTTGACGAAGGTTTAAAACTCTTGTTTTGCCAAAACGACACCTAATGAAAATCTCATAGTTTTGATAAATTAAAATCAAACCTTTCTCATAAAGAATAAAGCTTGCTCGTGTATACCGAAAAGACATTCCGAAGCGTTATCAAATTAAAGCACGACTTTCCCTAAAAATCCAAATGATTCTTTCATACAAACTCACCACATCATTCACATAGACACACACACCCACACACAAGCGCGCGCACACACACATTCATGAATTAAAGGATAGGAAAGCATTAAGATTGTGGTAACCGTGTTTCACGGAAGTCGAGGGATGCCTAACACCTTCCCCTCACTTAAACAAGCCCCCGAACTCCATGAATCTCGATTCGCAGACCAATTAATTCGGAGTCACACATGAGCCAGCGATTTATAAAAAAACGAAAACTCGGATGAGTTGGTACATCCATTTCAAATATACCAACTGGCGACTCTGGTTAATTGGCTCATCATAAAACGCGATCTTTCAAAACCCCGTCGACATCAATGCCGACCTTTTCCAAACGTCATCTAAATCAAAAGGCTAAAATTGGAAAAGACTAAAGAGACGAGAAAGCGAGAACCCGGCGTCGACAGCTGGCGACTCTGCTGGGGACATTAGAGGGCTTAAGCCGCGTCAAGTCTTGATGCTATCCTATCCTTTAAAATTTATAAATGTGTATGTGCGTGCGACATTTTGACTTCTTTTTATTGTTGTGTGAATGTGTGTTGTTGTCCAATGAATGAATGATTGAATGGGTTTGCTTTACTTCAAAGTAATCATTTGCATACGGTGAGGACGATGAATGTGAATGTATGTTGAGAGAGTACCTCCTCCTGAGGCGAACCCGTCGGTTGCTTATTACTGGACTCGATGGGGCTGCTCCCCGGAGATGGCTCAGGAAACGCACCACTCAAATCCGCTCCAATCGAAAGGGCTCAAACGAGTAGATTGCGAAGATTTGGGAACCTTCATGCCGAAAAGCCCGCGAGAGTAACCCTAGGGTAGGTCAGCCTCAGATTAACCCAACGCAGGAAAAGTCTCTTCATGCCTTTTTACGTTTATATGTCTAAATGTCATGATCTCATTCAATATTCATACATCCCTTTTCTGTGTCGAAAGAGATTACTAACCGCTGTGAATTGCAGGGAATAGTTGGGGGAGCATAATAAAGCATGTTTAGCATTGGTTATGGCACTAAAGGACTACTAACTTTCTCTTTTGCAGGGAAAGATTAAAAAAACCCAAAAAACACCAAAAAATTTACAGTTTTAGCATGCATCCATGTTTTCATTTCCCCGGGACTAAACTTCGAACCGTTGTCTCTGTAGGATTGCTCCTCAAACCCGTTCGCAGTCTAAGAAAGCCCAAAATTCTACATCTGAAATGGCTGATATTCCTAATCATAGTTCCATATCTCGGGAAGAGTTTGATGACTTCAAAAAACAGATGATGGAAATGGCCACGATGCTAAAGGAACAGTTCTTAATTAGACAGGATCCGGTAAGCCAAGGACCACATAATATTCCACCACCAGGGGGTGACCAGAATCCTCCTAAAAATATTGTAAACCTGGGTAAGGATGACCAACCCCAACTCAAGGACGAGCCAGTCATTACAAGGGCCGTTCCCATACCTAGCAGGACAGTGATTACTATCCTAGAAGAAGGGGACAATGACGACCTTCGGAGAAAAATGAAACACATGGAGGAGACCATCCAATCTCTAAGGGGCATAGGCTCCCTGGGCAGGGTTAATTATTCGGATCTATGTGTTTTCCCCGGAGCCAGATATCCAGAAAAGTTCAAAGTTCCCGAGTTTGAAAAATACAATGGAAAGGGAGACCCCTATACACACTTGAAAATATACATTGGAGAACTCGGGGCTTATGCCGAAGACGAGGGGTTAAGAATGCAACTATTCCAGAAAAGCTTAACAGGGGAGGCAAGAATCTGGTATGCCCGCCTCGACAACGCCCGAATCCACAACTGGGAGGAATTGGCCCATACCTTCTTAACCCAATACAGCTTTCAGGCCCAGATGGCTCTTGACAGGTACCAAATGACAAAGGTTAAAAAGCAGCCTAGGGAATCCTTCAGGGAATATGCGCAACGATGGAGGGGCATGGCCGCACAGGTAACCCCCCCGATGAGCGAATCAGAGATGGTAATGACCTTTGTAGACATTCAGGAGGCACCGTATTATGAGAGGGTCATCTCGGGGATTGGAAGACCTTTTGCTGAAATGATTAAACATGGAGAGTTGGTAGACATGGGGTTGAAATCGGGTAAGATCCGGGATCTTACTGCTTTAGAAACTGCTGCCGAGCAAATACAGAATGGAAACTATGGCAGCACTTCCCGGAGGGTCCAAAAAAAGAAGGAAGAGGATGTTTCCCTCATCTTACAGGGGTCATCCAGAAAAACAGAAGGTCATCCTCCGGTGCAGGTGCAAAGGGGAGGGCCATCCCGACAGCCAAACTTCACAGATCAAAGGGCAGAGGGGCGAAGAAGATATGAGGCCTCGCAGAATCGAGTATTCACCCCGCTCGGGGAGCCGCTTGAACGGGTATTAGCGGTATTAGTAGCCCAAAAGAAAATAGTTGGTCTGGCACCACCAAGTGACCCAAAGGGTAGAAGGTTTGACCCGAGCAAACGATGTGCATACCACTCCAGTTCCCCTGGCCATGATACACAAGATTGCTGGACGTTGAAGCATCGAATCCAAAACATGATAGACAGCGGGGAAATTGTGGTGGAGCAACCGGACTCCCCGAATGTTAAGGCAAATCCCCTGCCAAGACATGATGGGGGGGGAGTCAATGTGACAGAGGCAAATGAGGCTGGGGGGCCGCCAAGGTTGAACTATGTGCAGAAAATTGAGGAGATGATCAACATGATACATGATCATGGGGATGCACGGGTAACGCCCATCAGGTTGATAGGGATAAGTACAAATGGCATGGAAAGACCTCTCAAGTTGACAGCCCCGAGGCCCATCATCCTTGCAGCAAGGCCGCAACTCCCTATCAGTAGTCTGAAGACTGTACCCTGGAATTATGGGGGAATACCAGAGGAAGCGGCCAGTTGTGCTTCCGTGACGACCAAGGGAAACCCCTTATATCTTCCTGGGCGAGTCCTTGAGAGCCAAAAGAGAAAAAATGAAGAGGTTTCCGAGGAAAGGGCCATAGAGTTTTTGAAAAGGATGGATCACCCAGAAACGAGGGGGATCCAGATTTTAAATGAGGAATCAACCCTAACATCAGTCATGGACTTGGTGTTGTCATCCAGTGAGCATTGCAAAACCCTGATGAAGGTTCTGGAGGAGGCATTTGTGCCCAAAGAAATTAGTGAGGAGGGTTTCGGCCGACTGGTAGGCCACTTATTGGACACCGATGCAATATCCTTTACGGATGAGGACATTCCCGAAGAAGGAAGGGGGCACCGAAAACCGCTACACATCGCGGTAATCTCCTCAGGATATGTCATGAATGGGGTGCTGATCGACGGGGGATCGGCATTGAATATATGTCCTCTCAGTACGCTGAAGAAAATGAACATCAGTCTCAAGCGCTTGCGGGCCAGTCATGTGGTGGTTCGGGCTTTTGACGGATCCCGGAGGGACACCATCGGAGAGATAGAATTGCCAGTGGAGATAGGGCCCTGTACTTTTGATATCTCCTTCCAAGTCCTAGATATCACGGCAAGCTACAACCTGCTGTTAGGGAGGCCGTGGATACACATGGCCGGGGCAGTTCCTTCCACGCTCCACCAACAAATCAAGTTGATCATCGATGGGAATCTGGTAACAATCTCGGGCCGAATGTGATGACCCTTCTCTTCCCAGGAGTGGCCTACCAGTAATCAATGTGGATGAGTCAGCGGCTCCTGCCAGCTTTCAAGCACTAGAGATTAGCACTCCCCATTATAGATGCCTGGGAGCTCCAGCTGTGAAACCAAGGGTCTCTCCGGAACTCACCTTTGTGGCAAGGGAAATGATTAAAATGAACTTCCAACCTGGACAGGGACTAGGGAAAAACAGTCAGGGAATCACCGAGCCCATCCACCTACCACAGCAGATAGGCAAAGCAGGATTGGGATACCATGTGGGCGCAGTACGGGGACACCGTCAGGGTTCGACTCCGATTCGACTAGTTGGCAGTCCAGTGACCAAAGTCGACAATAAGCAGGGGATCAGCGGACCTGTGATTGGGGCAGGGAATGAAGAGTTAACCCCCACACGTAATGAGTCGGCCCGGAGGGAAAGTTTCCTGCGGGAGGTCGCAAAAGAGTTTGAAACCAAATGCTATATCCCCGGACAATCAACAAGCAGTAAGGAGGGGACGAATGTTATCACACCACCGGGAGCCCAACAAGTTGTGCCTGTCATCGATTGGGCAGGGCTGATTATTCCTGGAGAAGATATGGAGAAGGATTCAGGCGACGTATCCGTAATCATCGGGGAGGTGTCCGATGTGAGGCCCTCCTTTATCCAGCGCATTTCATCTGACCTGACCATCGATAATTGGACCCAGAAACCAGTGATATCCAAACAAGGGTAAAGCTCGACGTCAGGGTGGTTAACCCTAGAGGATGGGGGAATGAGGAAGTTTTATTTTGTTGTGTTTTATTTCTGCATAATTGTGTCGTTTCTTCGTGTTATTTGAAATTGCGATCGTCGTGAAAAATGATTTATATATGACAAGTATTTTGTTTCATGTCAGGTGTACCCATTTGAGTAATCCTTGCCTAACAAATGGTCTTTCAAATTTGAATGATGATTATGATTTTGACATTGAGCTGGATTTCGATTTAATGGGCATTGAACAAGACGAGACAGATTACGACGACGCACCTGATGAGATCAAAGGATGGGTCGAGGATAAACCCAAACCCAACTTGGACCAAACCATCACCGTTGATATTGGAACCCCTGACAAGCCAAAGGAACTCAAGATAGGGACGGACCTCACCCCCAGCCAGAAAGCCGAAATGACTGAGCTGCTAAAACAATATGAGGATGTCTTTGCCTGGTCTCATGAGGATATGATCGGATTGTCCACCGACATTGTGGTACACCGATTACCCATCAAGGAGGGTTTCAAGCCTGTCAAACAAAAATTAAGGAAATTGAAACCGGAGTGGAGCTTAAAAGTGAAGGAGGAGATCATCAAGCAGTTCAGGGCGGGAATCATTATGGTATCCACTTATCCTGAATGGTTATCCAATGTGGTCCCGGTGGCTAAGCCTGGAGGAAAGGTGAGGGTATGTGTAGACTACAGAGATCTAAACAAGGCCAGTCTCAAGGATAATTTCCCGGTACCTTTCATACACATCCTGGTGGATAACACAGCCCAGTACGAAATGTATTCTTTTGTGGATTGCTTTGCGGGATATCATCAGATAATGGTGGCAGAAGAAGACCGGGAAAAGACCGCATTCATCACCCCCTGGGGCACTTTCTGCTATAGACGACTGGCTTTCGGTCTCACGAATGCAGGGGCTACTTATCAGAGAGCCATGATGGCCTTGTTCCACGATATGATGCACAAAGAGATAGAGGTCTACGTGGATGACATTATTGTGAAATCAAGGGTAGAGTCTGACCATACAACCCATCTTAAAAAGCTATTCGATCGGCTCAGAAAGTATAATTTGAAGCTCAATCCAGCCAAGTGCGCTTTCGGAGTACAGTCGGGCAAGCTCTTGGGTTTCCTGGTTAGTGATCGGGGCATTGAGTTGGACCCAGCAAAGATTAAGGCCATTGTGGATATGCCGGCACCTCACACAGAAAAGGAGATAAGAGGATTCCTCGGGAGGATAAACTTTATCAGCCGTTTTATATCCCACTTGACGACTACATGTGAGCCGATTTTTAAACTGTTAAGAAAAGGGGTGTCTCAAGAATGGATATGAGCAATGTCAGAGGGCGTTTCAGACCATTAAAAAGCAATTGACTGAAGCACCAGTGCTGGTACCCCCGAGGGATGGAATCCCTCTGTTCATGTATATATCGGTAAATGCCATCGCGATGGGATGTATGTTGGGACAAAAGAATGAAGCGGGTAAAGAACAGGCCATCTATTACCTCAGCAAAAGATTTAGCCAATGTGAACAGAATTACACTCCCATTGAGAAGACCTGTTGTGCTCTGGCCTGGGCTGCAGGGAGATTACAGCACTACCTCCATGGGCATACGACGTACCTGATATCAAGAATGGATCCCCTAAAATATATTTTTGAAAGGCCCATGCTGAATTGTCGATTATCAAGATGGCAGTTAATCTTACAACAGTTTGACATGGTGTACGTGACCCAGAAGGCCATGAAAGGGCAGGGAATTGCAGATCAGTTGGCAGAAGCCCCGGCAGGAGGGATGGAGCCGTTAGAAACTCCTCTCCCGGGCGAGGATATATTTTGGGTATCGCGCGAAAAATGTGATGACGAGGGACAATTTTGGAAGCTGTATTTTGATGGTGCCATGAATGCCGAGGGGGCAGGAGCCGGAGCGGTCCTAGTCTCTATCACCGGAGAACAATACCCCGTGGCCACTAAACTTCGTTTCAGCAATTCGAACAACACCGCCGAATACGAGGGGTGTATCTTGGGACTCCGATTGGCCCGTGACATGGAAGTAAAAAGACTAGCGGTGTTCGGGGATTCAGAATTGGTAATCAGACAAGCAATCGGGGTATACAACACTAAGGAGCTTCGGTTACTTCCATACCATCGTTGTGTCACCCAGCTTATGCAGGAGTTCGAAGATATCGCCTTCCGCCATATTCCTCGGGGACGAAATGATTTTGCCGATGCGTTGGCGACTTTGGCTTCCTTAATCCACGTGATCAAAAGTAAGGACAGTCCACAGATTGAGATCACCGTACAGAATGCCCCGGCATATGAGGAAAATGTGGCAGTGTTGTCAAACGAGGTGGTGTTGACAAGGCAGCCCTGGTATCATGACATCAGGGAATATCTGAGGGACAGATCCCTTCCCGATCAGGCAAATCGGACGGAGAGGATGAGAATTCAAAGGATGGCGATGAAGTTTTACCTGAGTGGCGATTCACTCTACAAGAGGGATGCTGGGTTGGGACTGTTGCAGTGCGTAGATGAAACACAGGCCCGAAAGATTATGAATGAAATACATGGTGGAGTGTGTGGACCCCATATGAGTGGACCGATGCTTGCCAAAAAGATTTTGAGGACAGGGCATTATTGGTTAACCCTGAACGCCGATTGCGATGATCATGTCAAACGGTGTTACCAATGCCAGGCACACGGTAATGTGATCCATACGCCTCCCAATGAACTGCACTGTATGACCTCCCCGTGGCCATTTTCGATGTGGGGAATGGATGTAATCGGACCAATAGAGCCCAAAGCAAGCAACGGGCACCGATTCATCTTCGTCATGATCGATTATTTCACCAAATGGGTAGAAGCAGCCTCTTTCCCCAAAGTCACTCAGGAGGTTATCGTTGGGTTCATCAGGAATAATGTCATTTGTCGATATGGGCAACCTGAGGTTTTGGTCTCCGACAATGCCAAGAATTTGAATAACGCCCTCATGAAGGGGTTGTGCGATCAGTTTAAGATCAAACACCTCAATTCTGTTATTTACCGTCCCAAAATGAATGGGGCAGTGGAGGCTGCCAATAAGAACATCAAGAAGATCATGGCGAAAATGTCTGCTAATCATCGGGGATGGCCGGATCTGTTACCCCTCACCCTGCTGGCATACCGAACATCAACGCGTACTTCTACAGGGGCAACCCCTTACGCTTTGGTGTATGGAATGGAGGCTGTTCTACCAATTGAGGTTGAGATGGCGTCCCTCAGAATAGTGATTGACGCTCAGATAAGCGAAGAGGATTGGATGCAAAGTCGATACGACCATTTGGCCCTAATTGATGAAAGGAGGGTGGCTGCCGTTTGGCATGGTCAACTGTATCAACAGAGGATCTCTCGATCATACGATAAGAAGATAAGACTTCGAAAATTCAAGGAAAATGATTTGGTGTTGAAAAGAGTCATGCCTTGTCAAGACAAGGCCAAGGGGAAGTTTGCCCCAAACTGGGAAGGGCCATTTGTGATCAAGAAAGTGCTATCCGGAGGGGCCCTCATATTGCAAGAAATGGATGGTGAGGTATTTCCACAACCCCTCAATTCTGACTCGGTGAAGCGGTTCTACGCTTAAATCATCAGTTCCTTTTTCCCTTGAGAGCGAACTACGTAGGACCTGATCTCCCAACTTGTGGGGGTACGTAGGCAGCCATCATGGCGCGGTCCGATCCTTCAAAAAAATAATCCTTTCCCTAACCGAAACCAATTTTCGATATCCAGATAAAACCTTCCTACACCCTCAAAACCTTCCCGAAACCAATTGCCTAACCAGTTTCATCCCAAAGTACATACCCTGATCCAACCAAACAGTTATCCAAAATCTGAGATTCAATCCGATGAAATCAAAAGGTGTGCGGCAATATCTGTCAAATCTCCATCAAGTCTTGAGAAAAGAAAGAAGGCGAGATGTCAAAATCATGGTCAATTGGATAAAATGATGATCCAATGGAAGGCAATGATACGACAAAAGGGGAAAATGACTAAATTTAAATGCATGTCTATATATATAAGTCGTTTTATTACAAGATTTCTCTTTCAATAACTGATGAAACCAACATAGTCTATGCAGGAAATAAAATAATCTACAAATCTGAAACTAGCCGAAGCAGGATGGACAGGGTGGTGGATAGATCTGAAGCATCAGCATCTCCTGCAATCTGCTGCCCCATCATATCAATACGATCCAGTAAAGCCGTAGCTCGGCTGACAGTCCCAAAATGAGCATCTACCACTGCCCTGGTCTGAAATACAATGGCCTCTCTATCAGCAATAGCGGCATCTCTAGCCCGAATGGCCTCATCTCTCTCGGCAAGGGCGGCATCCCTCTCGGCTTCAGTAGTAATCAGGGCCAGGCGGAGTCGGGAATCCTCAGCAACCCGACTCGGGGCAGAATCGACTAAGATGGGATGGTCTGTTGTATCTTCTGGGAAAATCACTCCAGAGTCATCCAAGGCCCCTGTCCGACTCAAACTAGCCGAATCCAAGTCTCCTCGCAACCACTGTACGTAAGCAAATGTCTGGATATGACAGCTTTCACTATATTCGGCAAGGGTCCTGCGATCCCAAAGCTCGTATACCTGCAGTAGATCCCTCTCTGTACAGGATGATATAAGGAATCGGTATGCGGCTGCACCCGCGAAGGGGTGTAAATCCTGTATTTGATCAAACTGCCCCATAACTGCCAGGGGATGATAGGTCGTCACGCCCCTCAACCCAGCAATGGGGATGAAATCCAGGTCAGGCACATGGGTCAAGAAACGCATGAAGGAGCAATAGCCCGAGTAGACCAATAGATGAAAGGGATCCTCGATGACCGACAGAAATGCTGTCCAGGAGGCCACATCAGTACAACTCGCGGGACGAAACGAAAACTGCGTGGTTATGTCATGGCTGAAGCAAAACCCTTGGCGACGGAAATGGCCGATGGGACTAAGATGACTCATGAACCACATATACAATAAGGTCGAACTCCCTCTGAAGAATCTCCCTCGGAAGGACTGGCAATATGTGGCCGACATATAGGTATCCGCCAATATCATGGGGAGAATGGTGTGATCCTCCTGAAGGGCCCTAACGGCCGCAACAATCCGCATGTCCAAATGATCGGATCCTGCAGGCAAATACAAAACTGAGATGACACAGGCCATCAGAACGCCCACTCTCAAGGCATCCCAGCGCTCCTCGGACACGGAAAAATCACCGAGGAGAAGACGGAAACTGTCAGGTGAGCCAAATCGGTCAATCAAGAATTGAAGAGGAACCATATGGTCTGATGTGATTACCGGTAATAAGACAGCCCTCCGCAAACCGGTGAAAGTCAAGAATTGACGGCGCATGGAACCAACGGTAACCCTAGCACAGGGACCATCCAACGGCAAGCCGGTGTGAAGCGAGCATACTCCTCAAGGGTGGGGGTCAGCTCTACTGTCCCAAACCTAAACACCTGACGGGCAGGGGCCCAATAGCTCAGAAGACCATCCACAAAGCCCACTGGCACCCGGAAGGTTAATAAGGACCAAGAATGTCCCAGAAGACCATCTACGATAACCCTATCTGCTGGCAGTAGACTGTCCAACCAGCGGAAGAGGCTGCCAACCAACCCTGTGGAAGGAGTGGAATCCAAACGAACCACGGCATCTGAGGACGACATCTGTGAAAAAATAGTATCAAAAAAGACTGTACAGGGGTCATTCTCTACCCATAAATAAAAAGCATGCATCATACAGTTAATAATAAAGCAGGTGAATCCCATAAAGATGAAAAGAAACTGTGCGTAAATAAATAAATGAGTTCAGTACATAGTGCATAAATGAAAAAGAAATCTAAGCAGGTGACGATACAAAAGGCCCTATCCTATCCTGGTCTAAATAAAATCAGTATCATCTATGAAAGCAGGATCCTCGAACTGATCCCCTGGAGTCGTCGAGCTCGGAGGACCAAAGTTCATATCAGGAATGTAGGGATGCGCTGTGGCATCAGATGAACTCGGGCCTGCATCATAACCTGCACCATCAGGATCGTAGGTGTAAGCCTCCTCCGGGGTCCGGCCCAACCCCCGAATAAACAGCGACAACTGGTCCACCTGACGGGTCAATGTGGCAATCTGCTCAGCATGGGTAGGGGTCCGAACACAGGCAGCCCAATCGGTCATCGTAACCGAGCCTGAAACCATGTCTCCAAGAAAGAAAGTGGCCCGAGTCTGGGGACCGATGGTACGAGGTACCCACCAATTCCTGAAAGCCTCACTCGTACTGGGGCCTGTGGAAAGCATCCGACCATCCTCCCCGGCGAGCATGATCTCCGAGGGCTGAGAATCCAGCGGCCAGAAAGTAGTGAAAGAAAGGGAGTGCGGGATGCGGATCTCCCCAGTGACGCATCTGAATGCGCGCTCTCCCAGATACATCACCCAGCCTCCAACACTCTGCAAAGTGAGGCGACGGGTGGAAAGCTCGAACTCCGGGCCGGAAGGATGCCCGTCAGCAAACCCCACAGTCAGATGATCGGAGAGGTAGGGAATCCAGACGACGTCGGCAGCCGTGATCAACTCCAGCTGAATACGACAATGTGCAAAGCTGCCCGACACGGGGACCTCCTCCAGAGTGCTGTGATGCCATCGCCGACCCCGAGGATAAGTGTCCGGGCCCAGAGTAGTGATAGGCCTCAGACATGGCAGCCGCTCGTAAGCCCAGAACTGTGAATAGAAACAAGGCAAGGCATGAGTCACTATCAAATACAGAAAAGAGATGAAAGGAAAAGAAATACAGTAAGAGAGAGGAGGAGGGGACTCACCAGCAGAAAGTGGTAGAAACCGAGCCAGGCATCAGTCTGTCCCTCCGAGCGTAGGCGCATACCGTGGAGGAAATAGGCAAAGGTGAATGACCCCCAGTCATAGTCACTGATGCGATCCACATCTCTGACCGCTCCCACGACGCTGAAGTGAATGGTGGAGGAGTTGTTCCCTAGAAAACAACCCCTCATGATGGTCAGGAACAGGCGTCGTAGCAGAATGTCCCTGGCGCCCTGATCCGCGGGAATGGGCATCGCATAGAGACCCCCGACTGCATCAACAGCCAAGGCACCAGATCGGATACTGCGGGCCTTAAAGACCCGATCCTCAGCAGCGAAGCCTAGCAAAGCTCGAACCTCCGCAGGAGTGATATCAAGATCCAAGGGGACGCGGGACCCGGTAAACTCAATGCCAGTAATGTACCTCCAGTCCCATGGGGTCAACACGACCTCGCAGTCGAGGAGATGAAGAGACTGCGTCTGGTGGAACCATCGCTCGGATAAAGCCCTCATGTAACCCCAGGGGCACTGGCGGGGGATGATAGTGAAGAAATGTCGAAAGCCCCAAGAGTCCACCATCGCCCGATAATCACTGTGCAGGGCCGCGTAAAGGGAGTAGATGTTGAACCAGTTACCCCTCGGCTGGGTAAACTCGGGTACCTGGGGCAATCACCAAGGGGTCAATCCGGATAAAAGGAGAATGGAGAAATTGAGAGTGAAATCAGAATAGAGCTGAAATATACCTCGTTAGCCACGAGAGATGCTGAAGGGTGACGGCTGAGATCCCGACCCAAAAGATCGGGTATCTGCACAGAGGCGCCAGAAGGAGCCTGATGAGTAGATGGAGCCGGTGTGCTGGAGGATGGCCCCTCTGCCGCGACCTCCGGAGGGACAGCCTCCTCAACGTCCGGATGACCAGGACGAATAACGGCCTCCGTCAAACGACGAGCCTGACGGGTCCGAGGAGGAACAGGAGTGGGTGCAGCCCTACGACGGCGAACACCCGAAGTCCGAGAGGCGGAGGAGCTACTGGGCGCATCACGATCCATAGCTGGAATAGAACGGGCGAGAAAGATGGTAAGTTTCCTTTTAAAATTTATGTAATGAACATTCTAAATTTCTAGCCTCATCATATGATTAATGCAACATGATACATGTTAAAAAAAAAAAAAAAAAAAAAAAAAAAAAAAATCGGCAGAGTTCCGTTTGTAAATTGAACATCCCAGGCATAAGCCAAACGTGTTTTCCATCAATCAAAGCCTCAAACAGATTTAAATTGCATTCATATGTGTAAATTACATCATGTAATGCATGTTTCTCTTGCAGAAAAGGAGTAACAATATGTGGGACCGCCTCATGAACATAAAATAGGACTCACATAGTTGATACATAGCATGTATATATGATGGTACATTACATAGCATTGTAAAGCATACATTTTATCTCTAAACATGCAAATAGTCAAATGTACAGCAAAACATTGACGAAATTGAAAAGTGACCGGTCAAAGTGTTACCTGTAGCGTGTAGATCAATCCTACCGGAACAGTTTTTGCCGGAAAGTTGAAAAATCGACAAAAAGCCCTTGCGAACAAGCAAAAATCGCGAGGAATATGTGTGAGTTGGAAGTTGAAAGTGACAGATCTGGAAGCAGGACGCGGCTTATAAGCCCGATCTTGGCCGCAGATGTATCTGCGGCTGCCCTTGGTGGGCCCCACCTTGCTCCCTTGCAGCCATTTGACGTGTTGAAGTGAAAAGTTTACGAGATGGGTGACCGACGACGATACCCGGCCCCGACATGACGATCGACCGGCGACGATAACCGGCGATCACGAGATGGATGACCGGCGACGATAACCAGCTCCGACAAGATAACCAACCGGCGACGATAACCGGGGGTTACGCGATGGGTGACCGACGACGATACCCGGCCCCGACATGACGATCGACCAGCGACGATAACCGGCGATCACGAGATGGATGACCGGCGACGATAACCGGCTCCGACAAGATAACCAACCGGCGACGATAACCGGGGGTTACGCGATGGGTGACCGGCGACGATACCCGGCCCCGACATGACGATCGACCGGCGACGATAACCGGCGATCACGAGATGGGTATATGACCGGCGACGATAACCGGCTCCGACAAGATAACCAACCGGCGACGATAACCGGGGGTTACGCGATGGGTGACCGGCGACGATACCCGGCCCCGACATGACGATCGACCGGCAACGATAACCGGCGATCACGAGATGGATGACCGGCGACGATAACCGGCTCCGACAAGATAACCAACCGGCGACGATAACCGGGGGTTACGCGATGGGTGACCGGCGACGATACCCGGCCCCGACATGACGATCGACCGGCGACGATAGCCGGCGATCACGAGATGGATGACCGGCGACGATAACCGGCTCCGACAGATAACCAACCGGCGACGATAACCGGGGGTTACGAGATGGGTGACCGGCGACGATACCCGGCCCCGACATGACGATCGACCGACGACGATAACCGGCGATCACGAGATGGATGACCGGCGACGATAACCGGCTCCGACAGAAAACCAAACGGCGACGATAACCTGGGGATACGAGATGGGTGACCGGCGACGATACCCGGCCCCGACATGACGATCGACCGGCGACGATAACCGGCGATCACGAGATGGATGACCGGCGACGATAACCGGCTCCGACAAGATAACCAACCAGCGACGATAACCGGGGGTTACGCGATGGGTGACCGGCGACGATACCCGGCCCCGAACGAGACGATAGATTGAAGGAGTAAACCCAAAGACTAACGAACACGGTCAAGGGGTTGATGCATTGACACTCTTACGAATGTCTTGAATGCATTGCATCTTATGTTGCATCATAAGCTATATGTGTGAGGCATCATGTATGCACTGTCATTCTTACACACTGTCATTCATGCATCGAGTGTCTATTCTTTATCCTGTTCATTTCATTTATCATTTCATAAACATGATAAAGAGGGGCAGCTGTAGACACCCAAATTTTGCGTTTCCTTCTACTAACCATGACAGGAGGGCGAAATCGTCAATTGAACCGGCTTGCGGGAGCAAAGGAGCGGGCACAAGGGCGAGCGCCCGGCACCGCCCCAATGTTTTGGGCAACCCAAGTTTACGTGACAATAAAGTCGTCCGAGGCAGGCATTTCCGAATGAGGTGGCACGTCTCCCGGAAATTCCCGGACTGCAGAATACGAGCCTGTCAGCGAAAACCGACGTTGCGGCACGAAAATCGAGGCGTGGCACGAAAATCGAGAAAGTCAAGCCCGCCAGCCGCGGATAGATCTGCGGCCAAGTGGGTGCGCCAGCACGGAAACCAGGAAATCAGCACTACCAGCTGAGTGCGATGGGAGGCGTGCCAGCTGGCCAGCCGCAGATCCATCTGCGGCCAGCCGCAGATCCATCTGCGGCCAGCCGCAGATAGATCTGCGGCTGGCTCTGGCCAGCCTATTTAAGCCAGCTTCAGGCAGCATACAGGAGGTTGAGCAATTGTGGAGAAGAAGGAGATTCCAGCAGCAACATAAGCACTAAAATAGAGGGGAAAAGAGAGAAATTTTGCAATCAAATAGGAAGAAAAGAGAGAAAAAAGAGAGGAATAATTTTCTTTTGATTTGATTGTATCAAATAGATTCTTTCCTTCTACTCAAATACATCAAGTTCATATCCATTTGGATATCAATTGCAAGGTGAAATCTCTTTTGTGATATCAATTTCTATCATATCATTTGATCAAATTAGATGCAATTTTTCATGTAATTTATTGATTGAACAATGAATTAGGGATTATGAGTGAAGTTTCCATCGGAATAAAACTCTTCCTAATAACCCGATGATATTCGTTCATTAATTTCTTTGTTTGTTTTAAGATGTTATATTTGGTATCAATTCCTTTAAATCGTTATTTTAGGATGTCTTGGTACTGTTAGATTATCCGGGTTGGTTTATTTTCTTGTAATATCCGATTGTTTGTGTGTGGATACTTGGTTGTGAGCCTAGGAAAGCGACCCCGGGGTCCCAATCCGATGATGGACATGTCTTGATGTAAGAAGTAGAAATGACGTAGTTTTCATTGTAAATATGTAATCGTTGGGCCTTAAAACGACGCTAAGGCGAGAATCGTGCTTAAGGCCCCGAAATAGTGAAATTTGTGATTGTTGGCGTTCGGGGACATTTTGATGGCTTACATGCCCATGAATAGCCCCGACGCGTTTTTATTGCTTTATTTGATTTGTGACACCAAAAATTGATTTCAAAACTAAAACAATGAAGACTTTCATAAAATCAATCAAAGTAGGAATATTAGAATCACGAGGTTAAAATTTGAGAAGTGCTAATGAATGTCGATTCCTATCTAACGAAAAAGCTAAAGAAAATCGTTTTCAAATATCACACAAAATGATTTTGCAAATAAGTAACATTTTATTAAATCTTTGTGCATAGGGTGAAAGAGATTCTAGAAATTGCCCGATCGTTTCACGAAAGCAACGTATAGATCTCGATTCCTATTTTGATGAAGGTTTAAAACTCTTGTTTTGCCAAAACGACACCTAATGAAAATCTCATAGTTTTGATAAATTAAAATCAAACCTTTCTCATAAAGAATAAAGCTTGCTCGTGTATACCGAAAAGACATTCCGAAGCGTTATCAAATTAAAGCACGACTTTCCCTAAAAATCCAAATGATTCTTTCATACAAACTCACCACATCATTCACATAGACACACACACCCACACACAAGCGCGCGCACACACACATTCATGAATTAAAGGATAGGAAAGCATTAAGATTGTGGTAACCGTGTTTCACGGAAGTCGAGGGATGCCTAACACCTTCCCCTCACTTAAACAAGCCCCCGAACTCCATGAATCTCGATTCGCAGACCAATTAATTCGGAGTCACACATGAGCCAGCGATTTATAAAAAAACGAAAACTCGGATGAGTTGGTACATCCATTTCAAATATACCAACTGGCGACTCTGGTTAATTGGCTCATCATAAAACGCGATCTTTCAAAACCCCGTCGACATCAATGCCGACCTTTTCCAAACGTCATCTAAATCAAAAGGCTAAAATTGGAAAAGACTAAAGAGACGAGAAAGCGAGAACCCGGCGTCGACAGTAGCTCTACCTCTAGCGTTAGAACACATCCACAATGTCTTTCATGTCTCGGTGTTACGACCATATAAACCCGACTACAAACATGTAATAGAATATGAACCCCTGCAACTTGAGAAAGATTTATCTTACGAAGAAGAGCCTATTTAGATAGTTGACAGGAAAGAGCAAGTGCTAAGAAATAAAATTATACATTCTGTTAAGTTGGTCTGGAGGAACCACAACGCTGAAGAAGCTACGTGGGAACTCGAAGATCAGATGATGAGAAATTATCCACAGCTAGTTGCTTAGTTTATGTGTAGCGATTCTCGGGGCAAAATCTTTGTAAGAAGGGGAGAATGTAACGGGACGAATTAATTGAGTCGTGATTCTGGGGACAAAATCCTTTTAAGGAGGGAAAGATGTGACGAACAAAATTTTTGTAATTGATTTTAAATATTTATTGAATTAAATAAATATTTTTCGATGATTTGATTATTGAATTAAATAATTAATTGATGAATTTATGGTAGATTAATTTAACTATATGTGTTACACTGGTTAAATTGATATGGAGAATATGTGTTTAATTGAGTTTATTTGATTAAATGCAATATTTAAATAAGTAAAATGTTATTTCTAATTAATTTAATAATTAATTATAGATTTAATAATTTCTCATTATTAATAAAGGAGAATTTTATTTGTGTGACTATGTGATTTAATTCAGAATTATTTTATTTTATTTAATTAATTTAAATGAAATTATTTTTAATTGATTAAATATATGACATGAACTATATAATAAGTAATTTATTAAAATAAACTAGCAGGAAAGATAAAAGTACCAAATAAACAAGGCCTTATAGGAGATTGGAGTCAGTTAACCATTATGGGATTAACTGACGTCCATGTATTGATCAGTTGATTCATACGCATTCTAATATCAGTTTTTTTAAAAGAGCCAGAGAGAAAACTTGAGAGAAAATTTTGATTAAGAAGGAGTTTGGTGAATCAAAGAAGCTTACTAGCAATCTAAACAAACAATCAAAGGTAATTTCCTAGTCCCAAGCTTCAATTTATGTTTTTAAAATTTTTCTCCATGAAAACCAAAATATTGAGTTCTCTGTAACATAAATTGTTCATGATTGTTGACTATATGATTTTGTGTTTGTTAATATATGTTTTCTATCATCTATGCATGTTTTAAAACAATCAAAACCATGTAATTATGCCTTAATTGAATTTTCATATGTTACAGAGTATGAAAAACTTGTATAGGACTCTCATGTACAAATTGTATGCTTTGAATTGTTTATTTAACTTAAGATTGATAGTGGGTATGATTAACATGATTTAGTATACAATACAAAGTTCAAACAGACAGATTCGGAGTTATAACCAATCTTTAACATTGAAATTCATGAATTATTTCGAAACTTTGCGAAATACCAAAAACAATGAAGTTAAAAGTTTTAAAATTGTATAATTATGTGATTTAAGTTGATAAAACCATGCTATAATTGTTATTAAACGTTTCTGTAAAGTCCAGAAACTATGGGTAGTAATTTAATCGGTGAATTGTGAAAAACTTTGGCCAAATTTGGCATTTTTCTACGTTCCTTGCGAACTGCAGGAACTGACATTCGGGTCCACCACTCCGGTAGTGGAATTGCTCTATGATTACTGCCCCGGTGGTGCAAATGAACTGACTTTGTCGCCCCGGTGATGACCCCGCCCCGGTGATAAAATTGAACCAGAATCCCCGTCCCGGCGGTAGAGTCACCCCAGCGGTGATTTGTAAAGGATACCACCGCCCCGGCAGTGGAACAAAAAAAAAGAGTAAAAAGAAAAGAGTAAAAATTTTCTTCTTTCTTTATGATCATGTTATGTTATCGTAGACTTATCTAATGTAATGACCGTGAATTTTTAAACTCCATTATTAATTAAATATAGATTTAATTTTTAATGAGTTAGTTTTGTATGATTATTTAAAATCTTGTGTATTTAATTGGTTATGTGATTATATGATTTCGCTTAACTGCTAGGATTAATTAAAGGGAGTCACTAATGGTTTAATTAAGTTAGTGAAGTAACCCTACGATTTTAATATTGAAAGAATTGATAAAGTGTCGATTAATTAAATATTCAATTTAATTGAATATAGTGTGGGAATAGATATTTAATTAATTTAAAGGGAGTCTCAGTAATAGAATTATTAAATTGATGGACTACCCTAGGTTATTTAATACATAGAAATTTATGAATAATTAGGTATTAAATATTCAATTATTTTGAATATAGTAAATTAATTAATATTACCTATTAATTAATAAGGATAATACAATTAATAATATTTATAGTCCCGTTAGTAAATAAATAATAATTGACTAGTTAAATTTATTTAATTAAATAGTAGCAAAATAATGGGACATGGATATTGGGACAAGAATTATGGGACGTATCCCATTTTATTTCTAACGGTGGTCGGCAAATTAGGAAGAAAAATTGAATTAAAATAAGTTGGGATGTACAGTGCAAATCTCATCTTTAGCCGCGTAAGGAGTTGCTGCGGGATTTCTTGCCGGATTCTCATGGCTGAAGATAATCAGCGGCGTTTGTCCATCGTTTTCTTCCACTTCACGTTGGTTAACCAAATTGGGCAATTGCATTGTCTGGTTTTTGTTTCTATAAATTAGGGCGTCGACTTCTTCCTTCAATGCACTGAGCTTGTAAAATTCACTAAGAGAGAGAGAAATTGAGAGTTGAGGAAGGAAGGAAAATCGGAAGGAAAGGAGTGAGCTTGCGAATGGTCTCAGATTTTATTGTCTATTGCGGGAGGAAGAGGAGAACGGCAGCTAAGTCTAGCAGAAGGTAAGCCCTGTTACAGTGCACCTTCATTGCGAATTAATTACGAATGCTGTGTTTCATGCTTGGAATTAATTCATCAAATTAGGTGTATAAAACTCATAATTAACGGTAATATGTGGTTAATATTGGGTTATGCATGCATGGAAATTAGTTTTAATAATTAAAATTGAAAAAAATTGTTGAAACAGATCGGAGAAGACGACCTCTGGTTCGCCACGCCGCAGCGCCAGCAGATGGCGCCGCAGCGATGCGATAAGGGATCTTGGCGCCGCAGCGTCAGCGTCGCGCCTAAGGGCCTTGACGCCGCAGCGCCAAGCTTATTACTTAAACCCACGCCGCAGTGCCAAGCCCGTGTGCTAAGTTGGAACGGCACGGACCTCGCACCGCAGCGTCGACCTTACCCTAATGGTCTCTCGCTGCAGCGCCAACCTCGTGTTCTTGGCTGGGTCGGTCCAGATTGGGGCGGTTCGGGTCGGGTCGTGCAATTTTAAAATTAACCATTAGTAAATTATTATTTAATTAATATTAAGTAATAATAAATGCAGTGAGATTAATTATTTATTATTCTGATTAATAATAAATTATAAGTGTGAACAACTAATTAAACATTGTTTAATTAGTGTTAAATTAGGATAATTAGTTGATTATTACTTGATTACTAATAGGTAACCATTTGACAACCAAAATAATGTTGTCTTAAGGCGAAAATTGATTAACCTGGTTACAACTTACGTTTGGTTTCATGAACCTTATTGCAGTTAAGCCCGAGACCTCAGGAAAAGACAAGGGCAAGGAAAAGATGAAGTATTAGTCTTTTAATGTCTGTATTTTGATCCAGGCATAGTTAAGAAACTTTTATTGTGATTTAAACCCTAAAGTACTGTCTTAGGGTATATTTGTATTTTTGTATTAAGGTTATCGAATCTTGGGACTAGTAACACCTTTTGAATGAACAACATATGTTTATTATATTCTGCATTTAGTTATTATATGTTGTTTGGAGGTGGATGATTGTATTGGATCGTGATGACCAAATCCGGGCATTGATGAGTGTGTTTTATATACACAAATTGAGTACTTTTAGCCTTAATAATTTGTAAGTCTTTAGCTATTTCGTTTGGTTTTATGTGTTTTCATCTTATTGTTGTGTAATATAGTTTTGTATTACTTTTATATATATTTGTGTGCTTTTATGTGTTTTTACTTTGTTTCGTAGGTATTGAAACAAAAGCCCTTGGGATCAATGCGTTTTCGGCGTGATTTTGGCATTTTAGCTGCTTGTTTCTCAATTTCACCCATGTTCCAATCCGAATCTCTCAAAACTCAAAGAACGAACGTTGTAGATTTTGATCTTAGCTTTCCAGAACATCCGGAATAATCCAATTTGAAGTTTGTATGAGAGAGTTATGATCATTTTACCGTCGGATTTTGCATGCATTTTATGCAGTAGTTGCTTCGGACTCAATTTGAGCATTGCTACGTTCTGTATCTCGACTAGCTCCAGTTATGGAAGTTGTAGAGCTACTTCTTAGCTTGCCATAGCCTATTTACACGCCTAAATCCGAGTTCGGACGAAGAAGTTATGGCCATTTTCCCAACAGACGTCAGAGCTGGAAATTGCAGCAGAACTGCTGCCCGGCGCAGCTGCGCCCCTTCCTAGTACAATCCCGGCGCAGCTGCGCCCTTCATGCAGAAAACACATATTTGGGTGGCGCAGCTGCGCCCAAACGCAAGCCAAGGGCGGCGCAGCTGCGCCCGACATCCAGGGAGCTCAGTATGCAGCGCATCCAAGCGCGCAGCTGCGCCGGATTCGCCAGACTTCGCGTTTTCAGCTAATTTTTGGTCAAAATTCGTGGGCTAAGCTAGGTTTTTGCCTTAGGAACTATAAATACATTATGTAGCCTCCATTTTTGAGAGACCTAGGCTTCTAAAATCAGCATTTTTGGAGGGTGGAAGCTAACCTAGAGCAAGAAGGAAAAAAGGTAGCTCAAGCTCCCCAATGGGGAAGCTTGAGTAACCAACAACAATGGAAGGCTTGCTCCACCAACAAGGGCTGCAATACAAGGAAAGGAGAAGATCAAAAGGGAGTTCATCTCTAATCTTTTCATCTAGCTTTGTACTCCAAGGATGTTAGTTAGGCTTATTGCTTTGTTTATTTATTTTGATTTCAGTGTTTGGTTTGAAATTGTAATTGAACCCAACACCTAGTTTGAATTGAATTATCTCTCTTTGATGTTAGTTATCATTTTAGAATTGGATATCATAATTTGCGCTTCATGTATTAATTATCTTGATCATCAATTACCATGATAATTTATATGGAATTGAGAAAGGAAATATAGATTAAGATCTGATTATGCTAGCATATGTTCATTATTTCTGCATTCCTCGTGGATTAATGTTTCGTGCTTAGGATAGAGATATACCGAAGTACCATATGTGGCCAATTGAGAACTTATGCTTCAACCCTTTTGATTGTAATTCACATAGAGATATAGTGCGTTAGTCATCTAGGGTGTTCACATTCATTCTATCAATTGTGGATTTAGTGTGATATGAATATGGTGCATCAAGAGGTGGCCATATTTTACATTCGTGTTCTCGACCAACATTCTAATGTAATAAATTGCGAATTGAATGTCTAGCATGATTTATAATGAAAGTTTAATTGATTGATCACCTATATGAAATTGAAAAGTGGATTATAGTGTTGAGACTTGGTTTTGATATCATACGAAAGTTAGAGATTTTTGTGGGTGATGTATGAGATTATGTGGCGTGTGTCTTATTCATTGTCTTCAAGAATGGATGACTTGCTAGTATTTGGGATAGAGATATACCTAAATGCCGTGTGTAACCATTATGAGATTACAAACTTAATGACTCCCTACACGGAGGTCCATTCGTTTGATGGGTAGATTGACTAAGATTATGTGGCGTTTGTCTTGTTGATTATTCATGGAATTGAATGGATTGTTGGCATGTGGGATAAACATATACCTATGTGTCGTGTATGGGTGATTTTCATATGACCATACACTAAGGCTTATGAATAAGGTGAATTTCTCGGTTAACAATTCTTGTGTATTAACTAGTTAAAAAAGAGAGAGTTAGGTGATTTAAATAAAGTGTTGGGGGAAATTGTAATCTTAGACTTGTTAATATTTGATTTCATTATCTTAATGCTTTCCATAGTTCTTTGATTATTTGTTATCTTCGTTAATGCAAAACAACAAAAAGCAATTATCATTTGTTTAAATAAGATTGCGATGATAAAAGGTTAATACTTGGTTAAACATTAGAAACAATTCCTCGTGGGATCGATACTTTACTTACTCTTTATTACTTGTTGACCGCGTATACTTGCGCGTATTTTTCGGTTGCGAAATCGACCAACAAGTTTTTGGCGCCGTTGCCGGGGAATTATTCTTCTAATGTTTTTCCAATATTAATTTCAATTGATTTGATCTTAATTTGAACTTGTATTTATGTTTTAAATAAAGTCGAGTCGAGGACTATAAACCAAACGCTTCTTGGGAGGCAACCCAAGTTTACTATTTTGTTTCTATTTTTGTTTGATTGCATTTTAGTGGTTTAATTGTATTTTAATTTCTTTAGTCATTTGCTTTCAGGTACGCTCCCAACTTAGAGGTATTGAAAGATGATATCAATGGTGCTTGACACGGTTTCAGGGAAGTCTTCTATTTTAATTTTTCCTATATCAGACATTGAGGACAATGTCAAGTTTAAGTTTGGGGGTAGTACTTCGTATTTGTGTGTTTTTAATTTAGTTTTTATGTGATTTAAGTTATGTATTTTTGTTCAAAAAAAAAATTTCATTTATTTTTAGGATGCGCCACAGGTTGGTATCAGAGTTGTAGGTTATAAACGTTAGGATTGCAAAACCTAGGTTATAACCTTAGTATTAAACTCGTATAGAGTGCATTAGGAGATAAATCAGGGAGATTTATCATATTTGGTATTTTGATGAATTGGGGAATTCATCGAGTCGAGTAGTACCCAATGAAATATAACTTCATTCCTTCAATGAATATATTTTATTACTGTACTAATGTTATTTGTGTGTGTTTCTAGGATGGTTGCCGTAGGAGATACCAGTGGAGTCCGGGAGGAGGAGGAGGTATTCATCGATATACCTGTTGTTACCGAGTAGTTAGTGGGTTATGCACTTGTTGCCCCAGGAGTTCCATTGAGTGGATATGGCCCAGAGGAGGACTACTTGGAGGATTTGGTAGAGCCTGTCATAGGTGGAGTGTTGAGATCTGGCAGTCAGGACAGGGATGATGAGTCCGAGGAGGACCCAGCTGATATAGAGATGGGTGAAGCTGTTACAGAGGTACCCGAGGAGGGATCTCCGGTGTTGCACACCTTTCAGGATGACTTACTTGGGGATTATGTCGATCGCATAATAGAGCAGGAGCAGATTATCGAGCAGCAGAATGCTCGTATTGCACACCTAGAGGAGGATAATTCTGTCCATCAGGAGATGGAAGATCAGTACAAGGCAGAGGCGTACTCGCTATAGTTCCAGATAGCTGAGCTGAAAGCTCAGATTCAGCAGTTAGAGAGTGCTACACCCTAGTTAGATCCCATAGTGCAATTGTTGGTGTTGCAAAATAGTCAATTGAGGCAGACATTAGAGCAGGCAGATGTCAGGGAGGTGGAGCTGCAGACAGTTCTATAGGCTGTTAGGGCTGAGAGAGACTTGGAGCAGGCAGACAGGATTAGGATGCAGGAGTTTTGGATTCGCGCAGCCACGAGGGTGGATGTGTTTGAGGGAGAGATTCCAGATGGATCCGCCAGGATCGATACCTTGGAGTATGCCTTATATTCGACAGTGGCTAGACTGCAGGATCGGGTTAGAAGATACCCTCGGGAGGAGGGCAGTAGTCGGCGCATAATCAGACGCCGATTGGTTGATCGGTTGGCTCGACAGGCACTTCGTCGGGAAGTCCGTCGTAGCAGACATTGACCTGTTGGTCTAGTACCTTTGTATTTACTAGGTTATGGTAGTGAGTCCCACTTTTGTTTAATAGGGATAGACTTATGATGAAAATTCTGATGCCTTGTTGTATGCTTAGAATGATAGTTAACACCAACTTTTGTTCTGATAGAGGGGGTAGGTAGTAGTGAATCCTCACCTTTTGTTAAATAGAGGATAGTTAGCAGTAAGCAGTTTATGCTATTGAGCATTTATAGTAGTATGTCAAATGTTGGTTTAGTCTATATTAAAACATTGGTATATGAATATAAATGCAGTTCTTTCCTTTTAAATCGAATGTGTTTGATAGATGCTTTTGCTATTAAATGTTGACTTAAGCATAGTGCAAAAAGCGTAATATAATAAGCAGAAGCCTAAGATTTGTTCTTTAGCAGATCATAATGCCACCAAGAGGTAGACCCCGCAACCAACGTGTCGCCGAGTCAGAAAGTGAGGTTGGAGATCAACCTAACCTAATGAGGATATTTGCTGAACTGCTAGCTGAGGCTATACAGGCTAGACCCCCACTAGCAGTGGCACAACCAGCACCCCAGCTAACACATCACTTGGCCAACTTTAAGGATTTCAAACTAGTTGGACCACCTGAGTTCAAAGGAACTCTCGACCCCACAGAAGCACAAACTTGGATTGAGGAGATGCAGAAAGTCTTCGAGGTCGCACGAGTGGCCGAGGAACAGAAAACTGGATTTGCCACCTTCATAATGAAGGGCGAAGCTAATTATTGGTGGAAAGCCAATAAGGGGCGAGCAGGCGATGGAGTCATTCCATGGGATAAATTCAAGGAGCAATCCTTTGAGAATTACTTCTCAGAGAATACGCAGCAGGATATGGAGGTTAAGTATCTAGAACTGAAACAAGGTGGTATGACGGTCGCAGAGTACGTGGCCAAATTTAATGAGTTAGCCCGATTCGCTCCACATCAGGTGGACACGGAGGCTAGGAAGGCAAGAAGGTTTGAGTTAGGGTTGAAGCCGTGGGTGCAGAAAACCGTCGCGGTGCTGAAAATTAAGAATTTCTCCGAACTGTTGGAAAGGGCTATCATTGCAGAAGGAGGCAATGAAGCCATAACACGTTTTAAATAGGAAAAGAAGGCCAGTCAGGAAGGGCCGAGAGGGGGAAGCAGCGGAGGCAGCAACCCCAATAAGCGTAAATGGATGGAGAGCCAATCCTCCGGAGGCAACAAGTCCGGGGGAGAGGCCAAGTCAAGTGGGAAGTGCAACAGCTGCGGAAAGAACCACTTAGGGGAATGTATGAGAGGGAAAAGTGTTTGTTATCGCTATGGACAACCGGGGCACCTGGCTCCTCAGTATCCGAATAGGCAGAAGGGAGGGTGTTTTTTGTGTGGAGGCCCAGACCATCAAATCAAAGACTGTCCGAGAAGAAAGAGCGATGCAGCCAGTGGCAACCGCAACAATAACAACAACAACAGGCTGAGCATTGGAGGGCCAACCAATCAAGCTAATAGACCAACGGCACGCACGTTTAATATGACCGTCAAGGATGCGGTAGAGTCCAAGGACGTAGTGTCAGGTATCATCCCAATAAATGATATGAATGCTTATGTGCTATTTGATTCGGGTGCTACCTGCTCATTTGTTTCTGAAGAATTTGCTAGAAGGTTAGACTTACCTCATGAAAGATTAGAGCACCCTATGAACATAGAAGTAGCAAACAAAGAGATTATCCCCGTAGAATACATTCATATGAATTGTTGCGTCAGATTGGGAGGATTTGAGCTCGACGTAGACTTGATACCAATTTGTTTAGGGGAGTTTGACGTAATCCTTGGGATGGATTGGTTATCAAGTCACGGAGCAGTCATCGACTATAAAAAGAAATGTGTGCACCTACAAACTCCAAATAAGTTGAAGGTGGTATTCTATGGTAGTAAATGGCCAAGACAATCTTGTTGTCTGACGATGATGCAAGCAAGAAAGTTGCTTAGAAAGGGTTGCACAGGGTATTTGGCTCACGTGGTTGATAATCAACGAGTCAGGGATGAGCTAAGCTAGATACCTGTCGTAAGGGAATTCGATGATGTCTTTCCAGATGAAATTCCCGGATTGCCGCCAGATAGGGAGATAGAATTTGTGATTGACTTAGTACTAGGGACGACACCGATATCCAAGGCGCCATATCGGATGGCACCAGTAGAGATGAAAGAACTAATGGTTCAATTACAGGAACTATTAGATAGGGTTATATCAGACCGAGCGTGTCCCCTTGGGGAGCGCCAGTTCTGTTCGTGAAGAAAAAGGATGGATCGATGAGGCTTTGTATCGACTATCGAGAGTTGAACAAAGTTACGATTAAGAATAGGTATCTGCTGCCTAGGATTGACGATCTATTTGATCAACTCAAAGGAGCGAAATACTTTTCAAAGATCGACCTAAGGACGGGCTATCATCAGCTGAAGGTGAGGCAGGAAGATATCCCGAAGATTGCATTCAGAACTCGTTATGGGCATTTCGAGTTTCTGGTAATGTCATTTGGATTAACGAATGCACCAGCAACATTTATGGATATGATGAACAAAGTGTTCAAGCAGTACTTGGACAAGTTCGTAGCCGTATTCATCGATGATATCTTGGTGTATTCGGAGTCAGAGGAGGAGCATGCTGAACATTTAAGAATTGTGTTGGAGACTCTTAAAAGAGAGAAGTTGTACGCAAAGTTTTCTAAGTGTGAATTTTGGTTATGGAGGGTGCAGTTTCTAGGCCATGTCATTGACAAGGATGGTGTTTCGGTGGATCCAGCAAAAGTGGAAGCGGTTATCAATTGGGAACGGCCGAAGATGCCAACGGAGATCAAGAGTTTCTTGGGATTAGCGGGATACTATCGGAGATTCATCCAGGATTTTTCAAAGATAGCCTCGCCATTGACCAATTTTACCAGGAAAACAGTTAAGTTCGTTTGGACAGAGAAATGCAAAGAGAGTTTTATGGAGCTGAAAAAGAGACTTAGGCAAGCATCGGTGTTGGCTTTACCAGACAACACTGAAGGCTTTGTAGTGTATAGTGATGCGTCACACAAAGGTCTTGGTTGTGTGTTAATGCAGCACGGCAAAGTCATTGCATGCGCGTCACGTCAGCTGAAGGATTATGAGAAGGGTTACTCGACTCATGACCTGGAGTTGGCCGCGGTAGTTTTTGCCTTGAAGATTTGGAGGCACTACCTATACGGAGAGAAGTGCGAGATATATACGGATTATAAAAGTCTAAAATATACCTTCATTCAGAAGGAGCTAAACATGAGGCAGCGCCGATGGTTAGAATTAATCAAGGATTATGACTATGAGATTTTGTACCATCCGGGCAAAGCAAATGTTGTAGCCGATGCCTTAAGCAGAAAAGGCAGTGAGAAGTTGCTGAAGTTAACCACTCAGGAAGAGTTGGTAAGGGATTTTGAACGACTCGAGTTGGAGATAAAGTATCCGAGGGAGTCAAATGAGCAATTATGTGCATTGACAGCGAGTCCGACCTTATTAGATAAAGTTAAGGAGGCTCAGGAGAAGGATGAAGAATGTGATGGTATAAGGAAGCGAATTTTCGAAGGGGAAGAGCTCAAGTATAAGATTAATAGCACAGGGTTGCTAAGATTTGAAGGGAGGATCTGGGTACCATTGAATCCGGAGTTAAGAGAAGAGATTCTCCAAGAAACTCACAGTACGAGGTACTCAGTACATCCCGGTAGTACGAAGATGTATCAGGATTTGCGGCCATACTTTTGGTGGCCGAATATGAAGAGGGAAGTAGCAGAGTGTGTCAGCAGATGTCTGACATGCCAACAAGTTAAAGCAGAACACCAGCGACCGAGCGGACTGCTACAACCACTAGAGATTCCGGAGTGGAAGTGGGAGCACATCACCATGGAATTTGTGGTGGGCTTGCCACCAACACAAAAGGGTCTAGATGCGATTTGGGTAATTGTAGATCGTCTGACCAAGTCTGCTCATTTTCTACCGATCAAGATCAGGTACAATCTGGAGCAGTTAGCAAAGTTGTATGTGAAAGAAATTGTATCACGACATGGAGTGCCGGTGTCTATTGTGTCCAACAGAGATCCGCACTTCACGTCAAATTTTTGGAGGAGTCTACAGGAGAGATTGGGAACGCAGTTGATGTTGAGTACAGCGTATCATCCTCAAATTGATGGCCAGAGCAAGCGAACGATTCAGACTTTGGAGGATATGCTCCGAGCTGTTGTGATGGACTTAAAGGGCAGTTGGGATGATCACTTGCCATTAGTAGAGTTCGCTTACAACAATAGTTATCACGCTAGTATCGGTATGCCACCATATGAAGCGTTATATGGTTAGAGGTGTCGAACACCGTTGTGTTGGGACGAGGTTGGAGAACGAAGATTGCTAGGACCTGAAATGGTGCAGCATACAGCAGATACGGTGAAGCTAATCACGAACCGCCTGGTAGCAGCATAAGATCGTCAGAAGAAGTACGCTGACTTACATCGTAAGGAGCGAGACTTTGAAGTGGGTAGTTTCGTGTTCTTGAAGGTATCTCCCTGGAAAAGGAAGATTCGTTTTGGTAAAAAGGGCAAGTTAAGCCCTAGGTTCATAGGACCATTCGAGGTTTTGAGGCGAGTTGGTGAAGTGGCGTACGAGGTAGCGTTACCTCCTGAACTTGAGCACATTCACAATGTGTTTCATGTGTCAGTATTGTGGCCATACAAACCAGACTATAAGCACGTTATTTCCTATGAGCCAATTATTGTCCGATTTCACAATCAACAATTACGTGCAAGTATACACGATCAACAAGTAATAAAGTGATAAGAAAGAGTGTCGAACCCACAGAGATTATTATGCCTAATATTTCCAACTATTAATCGAAATTATGCCTATTCTATTAAACATTCGCAAATTGAGTATTAATTGAAACTAATTAAATTAAATACTAACACCAACAACTATCACAAAGGTTGAAATTCAGATTTATTATGATTAAGACTACAATATCCCCAGTTATTTATCATAAACCAATCTATCTATGTCTTCCAATTATTCACTTCAATGGAGATGTTAACAGAAATTTAATTGTATTTATAAGCCCTTTTCCAAGTGATCAAATAAATCTATCTAATCCCAATACTCTATGATATTCCTATGCAAAGTTAAAGGATTAAATTCATTAAGTTCTAATTTCCAATTGTTACATGCAGCAAAGAGATATCCTTATTCACTTCACCAATCTAATTATTCATCATATACAAATAATTAAGAATACATGCTATTTTATCCAGTTCTAACCCTAGATTACATCTCCCGAATTCATCTAAAGTAACCCGCTAATTGTCGGCCAAACAATTAATCAATAAGCATTAAATAAGATAGACAACTCCCATCAACTGAACAATTGAAATCCAATAAATAATCAATTCATAAGTATAACTGGTTCAATTGCAGCCTTAACTAAGAATTTAGTTCATACTGACAATAAAAACTAGAATACCAAAATAAGTCATCATAATTAATTACCAATCAGAGAATAAGGATCAAAAGAAAACTCAATATAATCTCTAGCTCTCCAATCTGAACTCCTCACGATGCTTGACTTGTTCTCCAATCTCCTTGCTCAGCTCTGAAAGTTCAATCTCTGAATAAATCTGTGTATATCTTAATCCAAGTCGTGATCTTCTATTTATATCCTCCTTTAGTCCCTCAATCAGATTAATAGCAAGAGTCCTAGATCACTTCCACCTTTCCAAAGTAACAGTATTCCAGCAAAATCAGGATTCCTTTTTGTCGCTTCCTCGCCCCGGCAAGAAGTTGCTCTTTAATATCCTCGCCCCGGCCAGCTTCCGCCCCGGCGAGAAGTACAAGGCATAAATTCTCGCCCCGGCGAGAATGCCCTGCACCCAGCCATTTTTGCTTCTTTTGATCCCGCAGCCAACTATGACCTACAAAAGCAATACAAACAAATAAAAAGCTACCAAAAACACTTAAAAATAAGTAAAGAGTAAGCCAATAAATATATCAACTCGTAGGTTAAAACCTACTCATCAAATACCCCCAAACTCAAAACTTTGCTTGTCCTCAAGCAAAACACAATACAAAGCAAAACAACAACTAAGCTAGCTACTACATGAATGCAAATGCATGCCTCACCATACTCAAGCAATTAATCAATAGACATCATAAAAATTCGGCCTCAGAAATCAGTAACTACCAATTCAATAAAATTTCAACCTCACACCATCCAAAAGCCAACCATTAGCAGCTATGAATCACTCTCAACCCTTCCACAAGTATATAACATGTATCAAACCAATTAGGTTATGAATTCAACTTTAAGTATCATAATGCTCAAAAAGAGACAAGTTTCACAGATTTTGCTTTTAAACTCAACTTGCTATTCACTTGTTTTCTCAGTTTTTCTCTTTTTTTAAAAAAACGAGTGCGTTTTACGCTCTATCTCGTCATATATCTCGACTAGTGCAATGTTCATCTTTATTAGGCTATTCAATGTCACCCGTGTAGCGAACTTTCAACCAACGACTCCCAAACCAGACGATTTTAGGGCGCTGAGTGTAAAGACATCTCCTAAAAGTATACTCATTCAAATGACACCGGCCACAAAGACAAACTTAGTCAAGACCTGATCTTATCTGTCTATATTCATTAATTCCTCGTTTTCTAGCACTTAGACAGACATCGAAGCAGTATTTATTCAAAAAAAATTTCACTTTTCGGGTTTTTTTTTAGATCCAACAAGTGATAATAGTCTATATCTACATATGAGCACGTAATACACTAAAGAAGAATCAACTCCCAATTACTTCGATACATATTCGTGAACAAGTAAAACCAAGGGTCTCAAATAACCACAACTAAAACAGTTAAACTCCAGATTTAGCAATAAGTATCCATCCCATTAAACTATTGTAGAACTAATCAAATTTCATCATTGGCCATCCCTAAATGACTTCCATTAATAAATTGCTTGAATACCTCTAAATGCAATATCATATGATCCTATGCTACTAAATTTTTGGATTTTTGGGTTTTTTTATTATTATTTTTTTTAAATAATAATCAACGAGTAAAAACTAGGCTAAACTAAAACTCATGCAACTAAAACTAAAGATGCTATGCAACTAAACATGCAAATATGCAATTACACCCCCCCCCCAAACTCAAACGAAACAATGTCCTCATTGTGTAAAAAAAAATAAAGAAAGTTAAGAACAGAGGACTCCCCTAACAGTTCAAGCAGTAGGCTCGAACTCATCATCATCAGCTAGGGAAGGTAGTGGAAAAACTGGCAATGGCTGGGCCTCGGGAAAGTGAACATAATCCATCAACGGTTGCATATTAGAATACATGTTTGATATTGCTTATGTACAACTTTGCTGATAAGCAAACATATGCTCCTGTCGATCCGCTAACCGCTGGTTCTGCCTCAAAATGGTCTTATGATGAGAATCAATAAGACGGTGCAACTCTCGAAATTGAAGGCTGAATTTGGATTTTCCTATGCCGGTAGAAGTGGAAGGACCCTCCGAAGGACCCGCTCCCTCATCATCATCATCAGACTCATGTGCTTCTTCAGCAGGAGGAGAATGAACTATGTAACCCATACCACGAGGATGGGTCTCACCGCCCTCCCATTCCTTATAGCGTGCAATCAAACGGTGATCGAAAAGTAGTAAGGGCTACTGCAAAGCCTCCTCAGCTCCCCAATGAACTCCCGCACGAAGACACAATCCACATATCAACGAAGGGTGTGGTAAACCACCCTGACTATGCAAAGTCCGTAAAGTGCGGCGAATCGACGCCTCAATCAGCTGACCCACATTGATCTCAATCCCCGTCACAATAGCATATAATAATAAAGCTTTCTCCTTGGGTACACCACTCACATGTTGCGACGGCATAAGTTTCGCAGAGAGGAAAGCATACCAGACCTTCCCATAACGACTCAAGTCCTTACTATGGAACGAAACTGCTGCACGTGGCCCTCTGGATATCCAAGTCGTCCCCGGTTTACACAAGTCAGTAACCACCTTCTCCAAATTGGGTCCCTCCTCAAGGAATCGAGTGTATCACAACGTGTATCAGGCCTCAAGTTATAATACTCATTGATCGTTTGGGCACTGAATGACACTGTCTTGCCCCGTATTGTAACCTCACATGGAGCCGCATCCTCTGCATTAGCATAAAATTCTTTGACTATGGCTATACATGCAAGCTCCGGATGGGCAGTGAATGTCTCCCATCCCCTCTCTACTATCTGATGCATCATCTCACTATCAACCACCTCATTAGGCGTGAGACCGCGCTCGGGAGTTAGAGCTTTACCCGATGTATATGATTCATACCGATTAGCCGCCTCTGCACTGACAAACTTTCTTCGATCAAAGTGCGTAGATGGAGTAGACGATGATCCCTCACCACGATGCCTCTTTGGAGCCATGAGTAATCTCTTGACAAACAACCCAAACACTACAATCTACTACGCAATAACAACTCCCCCCAAACTCCAACTTTTCTAACTCCGAAGTGATAAAAGCACAATCCAATGGAATAGATCTGAGGAGCAAACCCTGGAATACTTGCATGCAACGATAAAGCAAATAGAAATCTTGAAAACCACAGAGTATTCCTTCTATTGAATGAGAGATGGATTAGAAAGAGGCTGGGGTTTGTTTTTAAAGTAGAATGATTTAGGGTTTGTGTAGGAATCCAAATAGGAAAAGAAATTGGAAGGAAATTAGAAGAGAAATTGGATGGATTTGGGTTGGGTCGGTATTAGAGAGGTAGAAATAGTGTTTTGGAGGAGTTGCTTGGAAGTGGGAATTGTAAAACTCAAATTAGAATCGAAATTTAAAAACTGAAACCACGATTCTCGCCGGGGCGAGAAAGATAGGCTTGTGAACCTCGCCAGGGCGAGAATGGATAGAGAAGTTGGGGCTGGGACGAGAAAAATCCAGGCTGGGGCGCGGTTTAACAGAGAGGTTCTCGCCGGGGCGAGAAACCTCAGTACAATTTTCTCGCCGGGGCGAGAATCCTCAGACTTGAAATTTTTTCACTTTTCCTGCTGAATCCTCTTGTCTTCTCTTGTACCATCCTAATGAACATGTTTCCTCCTTCTAAAGCATTCCCATAGACTTCATCTCTGTTCCAATGAATAACAGCATAAATGAGACCCAATCACGGAAGACTGAAGAATAATTCAAACAAAAACAACTTAAACTACTCCTATCACAAAAACAAACTAATAACTATACTAAATCTATGAAAGCAATAAAATATCATGATTGGGTTGCCTCCCATCAAGCGCTTGGTTTATAGTCGTCAGCCCGACTTTCTCAGCGGTATTAGGCTTCAACTTGATCGGGAGCAGAGAGGTGAATCACTAATACTTGTCGATCCACATCGCCTCCCCAATAATGTTTTAGTCGCTGACCGTTGACTTTGAATGTACGCTTTGAATCCGGTTCTTCGACTTCAATTGCCCCGTGAGAACCTACAACAGTTATAATGAAAGGGCCTGACCATCTAGACTTCAGCTTTCCAGGAAATAAACGCAGTCTAGAGTTAAATAATAGCACAGCTTGTCCCGGCTCAAACTTCTGATCCAATATTCGTTTGTCATGCCACCTTTTGACTTTCTCTTTGTACAGCTTAGCATTCTCATAGGCATGATGACGAAACTCCTCCATCTCATTCAATTGGAGCAAACTTTTCTCCCCAGCGGCTAGAAGATCAAAGTTCAACTTCTGAATCGCCCAATAGGCCTTGTGCTCAAGTTCGACCGGTAAATGACAGGCTTTTCCATAGACCATTCGATATGGTGACATTCCAATTGGATTCTTATAAGCTGTGCGATATGCCCATAACGCATCGTCTAATTTCATCGCCCAATCCTTACGAGATGGGTTTACCACTTTTTCCAAAATTTGCTTAATTTCCCGATTCGAAACCTCCGCTTGGCCATTCGTTTGGGGATGATAAGCCGTAGCAATCCTGTGTTTGACTCCGTACTTAGCTAACAACTTAGTGAATTGCTTGTTACAAAAATGAGTACCTTCGTCACTAATTATGGCTCTGGGTGTACCGAATCTAGTAAAAATATTCTTGTGCAGGAACCGTAGAACCACTTTGGCATCATTGGTGGGTAATGCAAGTGCTTCGACCCATTTTGACATATAATCCACAGCCAAAAGTATGTATTGATTATTGAATGACGACGGGAACGGCCCCATAAAGTCAATACCCCACACATCAAATAGTTCAACTTCAAGAATAATGTTGAGGGGCATTTCGTGCCGCTTCAAAATATTTCCAACCCTTTGACATCTATCGCACTTAAGCACAAAAAGATGGGCGTCCTTGAACAACGAAGGCCAGAAAAATCCCAACTGTAGCACCTTTGCTGCAGTTCTTTCTCCTCCATAATGGCCTCCATAATCTGACGAATGACAATGAGTCAAAATACTCTCCATTTCTTCATGTGGCACACAACGTCGAATCATTTGATCAGCGCAAGTTTTGAAGAGGAATGGCTCATTCCAGAAGTACTGTTTGACATCATGGAGAAATTTCTTTCTTTGCTGAAAAGTGAAATCTTGCGGAAGAACATTACTGACTAGGAAGTTCACATAATCAGCATACCAAGGGACTTCGGTGTTGATACCAAACAACTATTCATCTGGAAACGACTCATTGATTACCACATCATTCTTTTTCTGCATGTCGGCATTTTCTAACCTTGAAAGATGATTAGCCACTTGATTCTCCGTACCTTTCCTATCTCGAATCTCCAAGTAAAATTCTTGCAACAAGAGGACCCATCGAATCAACCTAGGTTTGGCATCCTTCTTTGCAATCAAGTACTTGATAGTTGAATGATCAGTGTAGACTATCACCTTGGTTCCAATCAGATATACTCGAAACTTGTCAAAGGCAAATATTACTGCAAGCAACTCTTTCTTTGTAGTAGTGTAATTCAATTGAGCCTCGGTAAGTGTCTTACTTGAGTAGTAGATGGTGTGAAAAATCTTGTCCCTTCGCTGACCTAACACAGCTCCTACTGCATAATCACTTGCATCACACACTAACTCAAAAGGTAAAGTCCAATCAGGAGCAACTATGACCGGGGCTGTGATTAACTTCTTTTTCAGCACTTCAAAGGCTTCGATGCAAGCTCGATCCATCTTAAAGGGAACATCTTTCTCAAGGAGTGAACACAATGGTTTTGAAATTTTTGAAAATTCCTTGATGAAACGGCGGTAAAATCCTGCATGTCCGAGAAAACTTCTAACACCTTTCACAGATGTCGGTGGAGGTAACTTTTCAATAGTTTCGATCTTCGCTCTATCCACCTCTAAACCTGCTTCGGACACTTTATGCCCAGAATAATACCTTCTTGCACCATAAAGTGGCATTCTTCCCAGTTAAGAACTAGATTTGTCTCCACACAACGCTTCAACACTAAGATAAGATTGCTAAGGCACAAATCAAAACTGTCACCGAATACAGAAAAGTCATCCATAAATATCTCCAAATTTTGCTCAACCATATCCGAGAAGATAGCCATCATGCATCGCTGGAATGTAGTTGGTGCATTACATAACCCGAAAGACATTCTCCGGAATGTGAACGTTCCATAAGGGCATGTGAAAGTTGTTTTCTCCTGGTCCTCCGGAGCTATGACTATCTGGTTATATCCTGAATAACCGTCAAGAAGGCAATAGAACTGATGACCGGACAACCTATCCAACATCTGGTCAATAAATGGCAGTGGGAAGTGATCCTTGCGAGTAGCCTTGTTCAACTTGCGATAATCCATACACACTCGCCACCCTGTAACTGTCCTTGTAGGAATGAGTTCATTATTCTCGTTCTCAATCACAGTTATTCCCTCCTTTTTGGGTACACACTGTACATGACTTACCCACGAACTTTCTGAAATCAGATAGATAATACCGGCATCTAACCACTTGATGATTTCCTTCTTCACTACGTCCTTCATGATCAGATTCAATCTTCTTTGTTTCTCAATCACCAGTTTTGCTCCTTCTTTAAGCAGAATTTTATGCATGCAAAACGACGGACTGATTCCCTTGATGTCTGCTATTGTCCACCCAATTGCTGTTTTATACTCACGCAAAACCCTTAATAGTTTTTGTTCTTGAAAGTCATTCAAATGCACAGAAACTATTACTGGTAGTGTATCCGAGTCTCCCACATAAGCATACCGTAAATGTGATGGAAGAGGTTTAAGCTCAAGAATAGGTGGCTCTTCCACTAACGGTTTGGACCTCTTTTCTCCTTCGTTTGGCCGGTCAAGTACATCAAATTGCCTGCTGAATTTTTGAGGAATAGGTAATGAGTCTAAAACCTTGGCATAATCCCACTCATCACAATCATCAAAAGTGTCTATCCCAACTAGGGCAGCTACTAATGGATCTTCACAATAACTTGCACTGGTTTGCTCATGCACGATTTCATCCAGCAGGTCTATCCGTAAGCATTCCTCGCCTTCCTTAGGGAATTTCATCGATTTAAACACATTGAAGGTGACTTTCTGATCTTGAACTCTCATTGTCAATTCACCTTTTTGTACATCTATCAACGTTCTCCCTGTTGCTAAGAATGGACGACCAAATATGATGGGGATTTCTTTATCCTCTTCGTAATCCAAAATGACGAAGTCAACCAGGAAGATGAATTTATCAACCTTAACCAAGATATCTTCCACAATATCCCTCGGATATGTTACTGGCCTGTCTGCCAACTGCAAGTTGATGTTTGTCGGTTTTGGTGCCTTTAGCCCAAGCTGAGTGTAAACTGATAACGACATTAAATTGATGCTAGCTCCTAAGTCACACAATGCCCTTCCAGAGAACTGGTTACCAATTACACATGGAATATTGAAGCTTCCTGGATCCTTTAATTTGGGTGGCAATTTGTTCTGCAAAATTGCACTGCATTCCTCGGTTAATGCCACCATCTCGAAATCACCCAATTTTCTCTTCTTTGACAAAACCTCCTTCATGAATTTTGCATAACTGGGCATCTGTTCCAGGGCTTCTGCAAACGGTATATTAATATGTAGTTTCTTGAAAACATCCAAAAATCTAGAAAATTGCTTGTCTAGCTTGGCTTTCTGCAATCTTTGAGGGAATGGTACGGGAGGCACTATACTATCTGACTTGAGTTCCTTTGACTTTGCCTCCAAACCTGTATCCTTCACCTTTTCTGCTTCGTTCACCTTATTTTTCATCGGGGCTTCCTCATCTTCATTCTCCACAATTGTTTCTGGTTTAACATTTCCTTTAACCGCATCAGGCAGCTCTTTTCCACTCCTTAAAGTGACAGCCTTGCAATGTTCTTTTCCATCCGTTCTTGGGTTAATCTCTGTATCGCTTGGAAGTGCTCCTTGTGGTCGATTATTCAAGACATGAGCCAACTGTCCCAGCTAATTTTCCAAGTTCCTAATTGACACTGTCTGGCTTTTCACATTCAAATCTACCTGAGTTAACAGCTTATCTTGATCATTCATTCTTTTCTCAGATGCTGTGATGAATCTTGCCAACGAGTCTTCTAAACTCGGTTTTCTTTCTGCATGTTGTGGAGCTTGGTTTTGAAAACCTGGGGGATTCTGTGATCTTGGAGCTGGATTTTGAGTCTGAGTGTTATTGCTCCAAGAGAAACCCGGATGATTCTTCCACCCCAGATTATAAGCATTCTAATATGGCTGCTGCGGTCTATTATAACTCCCCAAATACTGTACCGATTCGGGATTAATGGCACAATACTCCGTCGGATGCGCACCTGCACATAGCTCACACACATAGGCTACTTGTTGGACTTTCGATTCTGCCAAAGCTTCAATCTTCTTAGACATGGCTGCCATCTGAGCTGTTAGTGTCGTGACCGCATCTACTTCCAAAACTCCAGCTACCTTCTATTGATTCATCCTAGAAGTCGGCCATTGATAGTTATTTGTAGCCATAGTCTCTAACAAAGTGTAAGCTTCATCAAAATTTTTATCCATAAGTGCTCCTCCTGCAGCTGCATCAATGCATGTTCGAGTGTCATTATTAAGTCCATTGTAGAATGTCTGAACTTGTAGCCACTTGGGTAGCCCATGATGTGGACATTTTCTCAATAACTCCTTGAACCTTTCCCAAGCCTCGTATAGTGACTCTCCATGCTGTTGCCCAAATGTAGAAATCTCGTTCCTCAACTTAGCCGACTTAGCTGGCGGGAAGAATTTTGCTAGGAATTTCTGAGCTAGATCATCCCACGTTATGATGGACCCTGGCGGAAGTGAGTGCAACCAGCTCTTTGCTTTATCTCTCAGTGTGAACGGAAATAGACGTAATCGCACTGCATCATCTGTCACATTGGGATATTTGAAGGTATCACAAATCTCCAAAAAACTAACCAAGTGTTCATTTAGATCATCGTTAGCTAAACCCCCAAACTGAACCGCATTCTGTAGCATATGAATTGTTCTGGGCTTGATTTCGAAGGAATTAGCGGTAATGACTGGTCTCGTGATGCTCGATTTGATCTCCTCTATCTTAGGCATAGCATATTCCCTCAATGATTTCTGTTTTTCGTTAGCCATTTTCTCTTTCTCAAGTGTCTCCTAACAGAATTTTCTCAACTGACGAAGCTTGTTCTCAAGATTATCCTCACACTGCACGAGTTCCGGTTATTTTGATCATGTTTGCATAAACGAATCAAAAGACACCTGAAACAAGAAAAACAAAAGAAAAATAAGTTTGCCTAATTAGAACAGACTTAACTAAACTGATATTGAAAATTATAACACAAATAATCCCCGGCAACGGCGCCAAAAACTTGTTGTCCGATTTCACAATCAACAATTACGTGCAAGTATACACGATCAACAAGTAATAAAGTGATAAGAAAGAGTGTCGAACCCACAGAGATTATTATGCCTAATATTTCCAACTGTCAATCGAAATTATGCCTATTCTATTAAACATTCGCAAATTGAGTATTAATTGAAACTAATTAAATTAAATACTAACACCAACAACTATCACAAAGGTTGAAATTCAGATTTATTATGATTAAGACTACAATATCCCCAATTATTTATCATAAACCAATCTATCTATGTCTTCCAATTATTCACTTCAATGGAGTTGTTAACAGAAATTTAATTGTATTTATAAGCCCTTTTCCAAGTAATCAAATAAATCTATCTAATCCCAATACTCTACGATATTCCTATGCAAAGTTAAAGGATTAAATTCATTAAGTTCCAATTTCTAATTGTTACATGCAGCAAAGAGATATCCCTATTCACTTCACCAATCTAATTATTCATCACATGCAAATAATTAAGAATACATGCTATTTTATCCAGTTCTAACCCTAGATTGCATCTCCCGAATTCATCTAAAGTAACCCGCTAATTGTAGGCCAAATAATTAATCAATAAGCATTAAATAAGATATGTCACTCCCATCAACTGAACAATTGAAATCCAATAAATAATCAATTCATAAGTATAACTGGTTCAATTGCAGCCTTAACTAAGAATTTAGTTCATACTGACAATAAAAACTAGAATACCAAAATAAGTCATCATAATTAATTACAAATCAGAGAATAAAGATCAAAAGAAAACTCAATATAATCTCTAGCTCTCCAATCTGAACTCCTCACGATGCTTGACTTGTTCTCCAATCTCCTTGCTCGGCTCTGAAAGTTCAATCTCTAAATAAATCTGTGTATATCTTAATCCAAGTCTTGATCTTCTATTTATATCCTCCTTTAGTCCCTCAATCAGATTAATAGCAAGAGTCCTACATCACTTCCACCTTTCTAAAGTAACAGCATTCCAGCAAAATCAGGATTCCTTTCTTCCGATTCCTCGCCCCGGCGAGAAGTTACTCTTTAATATCCTCGCCCCGGCCAGGTTTTGCCCCGACGAGAAGTACAAGGCATAAATTCTCGCCCCGACGAGAATGCCCTGCACCCAGCCATTTTTGCTTCTTTTGATCCCGCAGCCAACCATGACCTACAAAACAATACAAACAAATAAAAAGTTACCAAAAACACTTAAAAACAAGTAAAGAGTAAGCCAATAAATATATCAACTCGTAGGTTAAAACCTACTCATCACCAATTCAAGTCGAGAAGGACTTATCATACGAAGAGATTCCTGTCCAAATACTCGATAAGAAGGAACATAAACTAAGGAATAAGATCATTCATTTCTTTAAAGTTCTCTGGAGAAATCACGCAGTTGAGGAAGCTACATGGGAACTTGAGGAAAGGATGAGAGCGAATTATCCGCAGTTATTTGAGTAACCTTATGTTGCAATGCCGATGACGGAATTTTTATAAGGGGGGAGGATGTAATGACCATGAATTTTTAAACTCCATTATTAATTAAATATAGATTTAATTTTTAATGAGTTAGTTTTGTATGATTATTTAAAATCTTGTGTATTTAATTGGTTATGTGATTATATGATTTCGCGTAACTGCTAGGATTAATTAAAGGGAGTCACTAATGGTTTAATTAAGTTAGTAAACTAACCCTACGATTTTAATATTGAAAGAATTGATAAAGTGCCTATTAATTAAATATTCAATTTAATTGAATATAATGTGGGAATAGATATTTAACTAATTTAAAGTGAGTCTCAGCAATAGAATTATTAAATTGATGGACTACCCTAGGTTATTTAATATATAAAAATTTATGAATAATTAGGTATTAAATATTCAATTATTTTGAATATAGTAAATTAATTAATATTACCTATTAATTAATAAGGATAATACAATTAATAATATTTATAGTCCCGTTAGTAAATAAATAATAATTAACTAGTTAAATTTATTTAATTAAATAGTAGCAAAATAATGGGACACGGATATTGGGACAAGAATTATGGGACGTATCCCATTTTATTTCCAATAGTGGTCGGCAAATTAGGAAGAAAAATTGAATTAAAATAAGTTGGGATGAACAGTGCAAATCTCATCTTTAGCCGCATAAGGATTTGTTGCGGGATTTATTGTCGGATTCTCGTGGCTGAAGATAATCAGCGGCATTTGTCCATCGCCTTCTTCCACTTCACATTGGTTAACCAAATTGGGCAATTGCATTATCTGGTTTTTGAAATTTCTATAAATTAGGGCCTCGACTTCTTCCTTCAGTGCACTGAGCTTGTAAAATTCACTAAGAGAGAGAGAAATTGAGAGTTGAGGAAGGAAGAAAAATCGGAAGGCAAGGAGTGAGCTCGCGAATGGTCTCGAATTTTATTGTCTATTGCGGGAGGAAGAGGAGAACGACAGCTAAGTCTAGCAGAAGGTAAGCCCTATTACAGTGCACCTTCATTGCGAATTAATTACGAATGTTATGTTTCATGCTTGGAATTAATTCATCAAATTAGGTGTATAAAACTCATAATTAACGGTAATATGTGGTTAATATTGGGTTATGCATGCTTGTAAATTAGTTTTAATAATTAAAATTAAAGAAAATCGCTGAAACGGATCGGAGAAGACGACCTCTGGTTCACCACGCCGCAACGCTAGCAGATGGCGCCGCAGCGATGCGATAAGGGGTCTTAGCGCCGCAGCGTCAGCGTCGCGCCGCAGCGCCGCGCCTAAGGGCCTTGAGGCCGCAACGCCAAGCTTATTACTTAAACCCATGCCGCAGCGCCAAGCCCGTGTGCTAAGCTGGAACGGCACGGACCTCGCGCCGCAGCGTCGGCCTTATCCTAATGGTCTCTCGCTGCAGCGCCAACCTCGTGTTCTTGGCCGGGTCGGTCCGAATCGGGGCGGTTCAGGTCGGGTCGTGCAATTTTAAAATTAACTATTAGTAAATTATTATTTAATTAATATTAAGTAATAATAAATGCAGTGAGATTAATTATTTATTATTCTGATTAATGATAAATAATAAGTGGGAATAACTAATTAGACATTGTTTAATTAATGTTAAATTAGGATAATTAGTTGATTATTACTTGATTACTAATAGGTAACCATTTGACAACCAAAATAGTGTTGTCTTAAGGCGAAAATTGATTAACCTGGTTACAACTTACGTTTGGTTTCATGGGGGCGCTGCCCCCTTAGACCCCCGCCAGCTCACCGGCGAGTTGGGCAGCCGCTCGCTCACCGGTGAGCGAGACCCCCGACTGGGTAGTCGTAGTGGCAATCAAAGTACTTTAATGATACTACGTCAGTTTTGAATCTAGTCTATAAGTGACTAATTGTTATACGAATATGTACTCAATTGTGTAGGATTTTAAGGAGCGTGTGTTAGTATATTGTAGCAGACGCACCAGGCAAGTTTCCTTTAACCCTACTCAATTTACATTCGAGCAGGATGTGGTGTATTGTGCAAGTTCCCTTGACTTCTACTAACTTGTGCAAATATATTATTGTTGTGCAAGTATTATTGAGAACAAGTTCCCTATTACCGAAACTTCACTGTGTGCAAGTTCCTAATCTTAAACTTCTTACATTGTTGCAAGTTCCCTGAACCCATTCTTGTATTATTTATTGCAAGTTAATATTTAAGCTTGGACCTTTAATTCCTCAAGCATGCTCTAAGTGGATTAATTACTTAACAATTATTCCACATCGTTGTTATTGGCACTCGCACATCGTGCAATTGTTTTCCCAGACATTGACTTGTATTTTATTTAAAGTTCTATTATGGATGAACAACTATAGTTAAGTCTTAACTATTGTTCGGCTAGACATTTGCAGTATAGATTTTAAAAGCTATCCAAACTATTTGATGGGGCAGAATCTTGGACTATATGAACACCCCTAAAAATATAGGGGAATACCCCATGTTAGGTTTGTATAACGCGAACATGCAATCAAATTACATTAATAAAGCGGAAGCGTGATAAAATCAGATTTTAAAATTTTATACAAACCATCACCATGTTCTTTCTTTATGCACAATTATTAATTAAACGAAAGAAATGGAGAATAATAATTATACCCTTGTAGAATTCTAACTTCCTCAAGTATAAGTTCACCTCCAATTCCTTCGCGTTCTCCTTGAATTCCACCGATTAAATTCCTTCCTTTGATCAACGTTAGCCACCCAAGTGTTTGGCCTCTAGAGGTGATCCACCAAGGAATAATACTTGTTCAAGAAGATGGGTGTTGGCAAAACCCTAGTTTCTATCTCTATAAAAATTGTAAGTACTCTCTACAATTCTTATGCAAGAGTGTGTAACCCTAATCTATGATAAGACTTCTCTTATTTATAGATGTAGGAAAACCCTTCCCTAAACTATTTAGGATTAGGATTTCTATTCTAATTAAACTCCTTTAATTAAATTAAACTCCTAATCCAATTAGGAATTCATGTGAGGGTACTTCTATTAATTAATTCTCAATCCCTATTAGGAATTAAATAACAGTAATAGTAATAATAATAATAAAACTCTTCTTATTAATTTATATTTAATATTTATAAAATATTAAATAATAAATATTAAGCTATTTAATTTATTCTATCTACATAGACTAAATTAAATACACTTAACTTATTATTACAATTATGCCATTTAGTTCTTAAATAAATATTTTCCTTTTGCGGTGTGACCCTTTAGGTTCTCCATATTAAACCGGTTGTGAATAAATAAATTAAAACAATTCTAATCTTATTTAAATAAATAAATTAAACTATTTAATTTATTTAAATAAATAATATTTATTCTACAATAAGGGTAAGCCCCCTTAGCGATCAATGACTTTCCAGATAATATAGATTTCAACATTAATCATAAAAGAACCTTTTAGTGCATAGTTACCGTACAATTCAATCCTTCTACCATACAATGTCCCAATTAAATATAAGACATGGAATTACTGTCAAGTCTTATTTTATTTAATTATATGTATTTCGATTCTCAAATGCACAACTCTAAATAATACAAATTAGAAACTCTTTTCTAATTTCATTCTGCCTTGGTTAAGGACTACTGAGTTGTCATTTATCGAATCACATAGGACATTCACATCTTTTATTAGACGTGGTAGATTCTTTGTTGATCATTCACTTATCTCCATGTACAACTTATTATACCCAATCATACCCTTTGTTATACCCTAAAGGTCTTAAGGGACATGTCAAAGTATAACTCATCATACACAAGATACTATGATGATCTCAAGTCCAAGGATCACTTGTACTACTATCACTAGAGGAATTCCTATTAATAGGCGAGTAAAACTCCATTAGGTATTCCTTAGCGAGCCACGTTCAGTGAACTTATTCTCCAATAAGCACCTACATACTTGCTTTAGTGTCTCCACATAAATGATTATGAGATCAATCATCCTCTTCTTAAGAGCAAGCAACGTATGTACTAATCTATCCGGATTCACTAGTCCCCTTTTTAGTAATCCAACGATTAGGAACGATTTTAGTTTGTGAGCTATCTAGAATTTAGATCTCATTAGCATGATCACCATCATGATTCTAAAAGCATTGCTCAAAACTATGGGTTTATCACATTTAATATAATAGCACTATGTAGATAATATAAAATGCCTTTATAACCGAATAAGATTACAAAGTATATGCTACATCATATCAAATATGATTGGCTTGTGTGCATACTGCTTTCAATCACCCACTTGCACTAAAGCCAATCGTCATGGTATCTAATACCCTTCTTCTCTAAGTGACGATCATCCTGCCGTTTGGATAAAGCTTCAATAAATGGATATGCAATGTTGTTCTTGAGAGTCCACTATCTCTATAGTGACTTTTCTTCTTTCAATGATTGCTCTAATCAAATGAAAGTGCTGCAACACATGTTTGAATCCAAGATGAGACTTAGGAACTATTCCTAGTTCTGTGATGAACTTTTCATCCAAACAATCAACTTGCAGCTTCACTTACAGCTATATACTTTGTCTTTGTCACTAAATCAGTAACTCTTTGCTATTTTGGAATCTTTCCAATTCACTACACCACCATTCAAGGTAACAATTTACCCTAAAGTGGATTTGTTATCGTCTTGGTCAGTCTGAAAAACTTGAGTCTGTTTAGTCCTCTAGTTTTAATTCAGACCTACCATGAATCATGATCATATCTTCAATACCGGTTAAGTACTTAAGATGTTTATCACTGTCTTATAGTGATCTTCTCCAGAATATGACTGATCAACATCAGGCCTTGTATATTCATTGCATACATGATAGTAACTCATGCGATCTCTCTTTAAATTGGAGACAATTTTATAGAGATTTACTCCATGGCTCATCATCATGAGACCTCTCTTGGAGTTTGCCATGCTAAACGCCTTTAGCATCGAATGAATATACGTTCATTGGGTCAAGCTGAACATCCTTTTAAATCTATCTATATAGATTTATATCCCCAATTTATAGGATGCTCCTCCCAAGTTATTCATGGAGGAATGTTTAGACAATTTTATCTTTACTGATTGTAGCATTGGTGTGTCATTCCTTATCAGTAATATATCAACATATAATACTAGGAATGTCACAGTGCTCCCACTGACCCTTTTGTACACACTAGGTTCATTCTCGTTTTTGATAAAATCAAACTCTTTTGATTGTCTCATTAAAATGAACGTTCCATCTTTGAGAAGCTTGCTTCAATCCATAAATGGATCATTGTAGCTTAAAACACGATTTGCTTCAACCTTTGAAACAAATTCCTCTGGCTGTATCATACATACATTATCCTCAAGTCTTCATTGAGGAAGGACGTCTCCACATCCATTTTGCCAGATTTCGTAATAAGTTGCAATCACAAGCAAAATCCAAATGGACTTGAGCATTACTCGGTAATAAGGTTTTATTACAGTCAACTCCTTGACTTTATTTGAAACCTTTTAAACAGGTATGGTCTTATAGGTCTCCACCTTGCCATTTGCCCTGGTCTTTCTCTTTAAAAACCCATTTACACCCTCTAGACACTATGCCTTTCGGTGGAGTAACCAGAGTCTATACTTGGTTCTCATACATGGAGTCCATTTCGGATTTCATGGCCATCTGCCATTTCTCTGAGTGTCTTCTACTCATAGCCTCATCGTATATAACTGGATCATCATCTTCTATGATGCATACCTCATCATCATCCTCTATGACGAATCCATACCTCCTAGGTATCTTCGGTACTCTTCCAGATTTACGATTCGGTTGTGGTACAATAGGTCTATCTACAGGTCCCTCGGTTTGATTTAAAGTGCTTTGTGGTTCTTGAACTCTTTCAAGATCTATTACACTCCCACTAGCTCCTTCAATGATAAACATCTTTATACAAGAAGGCAGCGTATAGGATTATAGTAATAATGCCCTAAACTTTCTTTAGGATATCCCACAACTCTGCACTTGTCAAATTTTGTCCCAAACTTATCTTTTGAAACCTTTTCACATAAGTTAGACAACCCCTTATCTTAACATACTTAAGACTAGGGATCCTCCCTATCTATAACTTTTATAGAGTCTTGGGGCCAAATTTTGAGGTTACCTTATTTTGTAGATATGCAGCCGTTTCTAGGGCATAACCCCAGATGGACACTAGAATGTCGGTAAAAATCATTATGGACCGCACCATGTCCAACAAGGTACAATTTCTCCTTCTAGATACACTAATCAATTATTGCGTATCAGGAGGTGTCTATTATGAGAAAATACCATTTTGAGATGATCTAGAAACTTATTGCACAAGTATTCCTTCCTCGATCTGATCAAAGAATCTTAATACTTTGTCAATTTGTTTCACTTCTGAATTCTTTGAACCTTTCAAATGATTCAGACTTGTATTTCATCAAATACACATATTCAACTCTTTGAATGATCATCTCCTTTTCTTTTACTAGTTTGTTCAATTTGCAAAATTATTTTTCATTTAAGTCAAGTTTACAAAGTCCATCAAATGATCTTCCAGTTTCAAACAAAACATTATCATTATAAATAGAACAACAATTATTCTTAAATATAATACCAGAACCTTCCTTGTCCAACAACGGAAGTAATAATGTTTCTTAAGAGAACTGAAACATAATAACAACTTATTAACTTAACAGACTTGCCCGTATGCAACGCTAAACTATAAGTTCATACGGCTAATGTAGCAACCATTGCTCCATTATCCACACGTAAGATTACTTACTCTTTGTTTAGCTTTCTACTTCTGCTTAGTCTCTGTATTGGATTGCATACGTGAGAACTATAGCCGGTATCCAATACCCAAGTAGAACCTTGACCTACAAAAAGATTTATTTCAATGATGAACAAAACTATATCTGTAACCGAAGCTTCACTGAGCTTCTTTTGGTTAGCCTCTGCAAGATGCTCCTTACAGTTTCCTTTCCAATGTCCAGGCTTATTGCAGTGGAAGCAAACTCCTTTGCTATCTGCATCAGTTTTGTTCTTAGTGTCCTTAGTTATTGTCTTTCCTTATACCTTCTTTGAATTGTTCTTCTTTTAAGAAGATCCTTTGGCCCTCTTCCGCTTCCTAGAAGAATCATCTACCAGTAAGACTTGGTCTTTCTTGGTTAGAAAGTGACTCTTTACAGTTTTCAACATGTTTAAGCAACTCATGCAGGTTGACATATAGCTTGTTCACGTGGAAAATTCACAACAAATTGTGAGTACGAGTCCGGGAGTGATTGCAAGATCAAATCTTAGATCAACTCTCCATCCAATACAAAACCCAGTTATCCCAATTATTCAATCAGATTGATCATTTTTAGGACATTTGTTTATACTGTAGTGCCATCGGTTATTCTAGATTGGAAGAGCTCTTTAGATATCTAATATCTAGTAGTCCTACTTTCCTCACCATTCAACTCCTTGAAGGTGCAGGAGTACAGTAAGAGCATCCATAGTTTCATGCTGACGCTGAATCTCGTTACTCATGGATGCGAGCATGATGCATTGAGTCAACTGTGCATCATCTTGCCACTTTCTAAAAGTAGCAATCTCTTCCTCAGAGGCATTGTCTGCAACCATTGCAGGGATATGCGTATTAAGGATATAAGATAGCTTTTCAGCCTTAAGAACTATTCTCAGATTCCTTAACCAGTCCGTGTAATTCGGTCCGGTTAATTAGCATCTAATATGCTATGCAGTGATAGTGAATTAGACATTATAAAATTTTGTTAAATGAATTTATAATTTAACAACATTTTAGCATACATTCATTTTAATTAATTACTAAAATAAATTAGGTCTTTGTTTTAAATTGGTATCTCCCATTATTTTCATCAAACTATATTACCCTCAATATATAGTTCGGTAAATCTAATTAAAAGTCTGCTAGTGAGAATAAGGATCCCATTTCAAATGTATATAGCCTTGTGGTGCCACAACAAACGATATATAAATAAATAGGTAGACAACTATTGTCAATTATATCTCTATGTAATTTCTTGTATTTTGCCTCTTAGATTATTTTGATCAAGTGGTGACACATCCGAATCAAAATTATCCAAGTTAAGTCTATCCTAGCACTTCCATATATTCGAAAGAAAAACACTGTCCTTGTGGTGACACAACAAAACAGCATCGTTCAGTCTATTTATAAGCATCAAATGTGGTAAGACAACATCTTAAATATTTAATACTTGCCTTGTGGCGACACAATAAACTCATATTAAATATTTAATACTCTATTGTTTTACCATGCTAGAAGGCGACGTTCGATATTCCAAATATCTTTGAACGCTTAGGACTTAATATGATTTCTTAAGGGATTTATTATTATTAGTCTCATCTTGTTTAGCGCGCATGCACATATATATATATAAAATACGCGTCATATTATTTTACATGCGAAGCATGTTGGATAATATATAATATATATATATATATATATATAGTAAGCATGCACATATAGAATACTATATTCTACCTGGATTGATTATGGACTTTTATTCTAGTTTGGTTCACTAGAGCCACCAAGTGAACCAAAAGGTCAAACCTAGAGTGCAAGAATTAAATTTAAATATAACTATTACATTTAAACCCGGGCTCCATTACAAACGGGTCTTCAAGCGCTCCTTGCTCCTTTGTCTCCAATTCTTCAAAATTAATTCTAACTATTCCTATTACAAAAACTACTTACAATAAATAGAAACCTTGATCAGCAGTCAAGGGGAAGTACATAGGAGGGAGATAGAATTTACATTAAGAAAAAATTAGAGAAGACGAGGTACGCAGACCCCATTTATAAAAACCCATACATTCAAGCATCCACTAAAATAAATCCAATCACACATTGGTCAATAGTCCATAATCAATCCCTATTTATTATCATACATATCTCTATAAGTATCAATAAATAACATTCATCCCATGAATAATAAAACCATTCCATATATGCATTGATATCATTTAATGGGTAATATTAGTTAGTATAAAATCCAATTTCAACTCCAATTAGTTATCATGGAATCCAATTCCAACTCTAATTAGTTATCGTAAAATCCAATTTCAATTAAAATAAACTTCTTTATTTTAATCATATTCCAAATCAAAATAAACTCTTTTATTTTAATTTATCCAATTTTGAATAAAATAAATTCCTTTATTTTTAATCAAATTCCAAATCAAAATAAACTTTTTTATTTTAATTTACAAAAATAAAAAAAATAAAAAAAATAAAATAATTTTACACAAACAATTATGCCCAATTAAATTGTTCTAAACACATATCAATGTATATACAGAATCAAAATAATTAATAATTCGCATAAAGTTTGGCTCTTGATACCACTGTTAGGTTTGTATAACGCGAACATGCAATCAAATTACATTAATAAAGCAGAAGCGCGATAAAATCAGATTTTAAAATTTTATACAAACCATCACCATGATCTTTCTTTATGCATAATTATTAATTAAACGAAAGAGATGGAGAATAAGAATTATACCCTTGTAGAATTCTAGCTTCCTCAGATACAAGTTCACCTCCAATTCCTTCGCGTTCTCCTTGAATTCCACCGATTAAATTCCTTCTTTTGATCAACGTTAGTCATCCAAGTGTTTGGCTTCTAGAGGTGATCCACCAAGGAATAATACTTGTTCAAGAAGATGGGTGTTGGCAAAACCCTAGTTTCTATCTCTATAGAAATTGTAAGTACTCTCTACAATTCTTATGCAAGAGTATGTAACCTTAATCTATGATAAAACTTCTCTTATTTATAAATGTAGGAAAACCCTTCCCTAAACTATTTAGGATTAGGGTTTCTATTCTAATTAAACTCCTTTAATTAAATTAAACTCCTAATCCAATTAGGAATTCATGTGAGAGTACTTCTATTAATTAATTCCCAATCCCTATTAGGAATTAAATAATAGTAATAGTAATAATAATAAGACTCTTCTTATTAATTTATATTTAATATTTCTAAAATATTAAATAATAAATATTAAGCTATTTAATTTATTCTATCTACATAGACTAAATTAAATACACTTAACTTATTATTACAATTATGTCATTTACTTCTTAAATAAATATTTTTCTTTTGCGGTGTGACCCTTTAGGTTCTCCATATTAAACCGGTTGTGAATAAATAAATTAGAACAATTCTAATCTTATTTAAATAAATAAATTAAACTATTTAATTTATTTAAATAAATAATATTTATTCTACAATAAGGGTAAGCCCCCTTAGCGATCAACGACTTTCCAGATAATATAGATTTCAACATTAATCATAAAAGAACATTTCAGTGTATAGTTACCGTACAATTCAATCCTTCTACCATACAATGTCCCAATTAAATATAAGACATGGAATTACTGTCAAGTCTTATTTTATTTAATTATATGTATTTCGATTCTCAAATGCACAACTCTAAATAATACAAATTAGAAACTCTTTTCTAATTTCATTCTGCCTTGGCCAAGGACTACTGAGTTGTCATTTATCGAATCACATAGGACATTCACATCTATTATTAGACATGGTAGATTCTTTGTTGATCATTCACTTATCTCTATGTACAACTTATTATACCCAATCATACCCTTTGTTATACCCTAAAGGTCTTAAGGGACATGTCAAAGTATAACTCATCATACACAAGATACTATGATGATCTCAAGTCCAAGGATCACTTGTACTACTATCACTAGAGGAATTCCTATTGACAGGTGTAGACACCCAAATTTTGCGTTCCCTATGCTAACCGTGATAGGAGGGCAAAATCGTTAATTGAACCGGCCTACGAGAGCGAAGGATGGGCACAAGTACGAACACTCGACGCCACTGCGACGATTTACAACCAAAACCGACGTGACAATAAGGCCGTCCGAAATGAGCATTCTCGAATGATGTGGCACGTCTCCTAGTAATTCCCGGACTACAAAATACAAGCCTTTCGGCGAAAACCGACGTCACGACACGAGAATCAAGGCATGGTACAAAAACTGAGAAAGTCAAACCAGCCAGCCGCGGATTGATCTGCGGCCAATAAGTGCGCCTTTTGAAAATACGGAACTCGAAACACGGAAATCGAAACCAGGATGAGTGGCTGGCGGGCGGCCAGCCAGCCAGCCTATTTCAGCTCATTCCTTCATTCAGCATACAGGAGGTTGACAACAACGGAAGGAGGAAGAAAAATAGGGAGAAACAGCAGCGGGAGAAGAGAGAAAAGAGAGAAAAAAGAGAGGAATTATACTCTTTTGATTAGATTGTATCACATATATTTTCTACTCTATTCAATATACGAGTTTATACGAATCGTGGTATCATTTGCAAGGTGAAAAGCCCTCTTTTATAACATTTTTGATATATCATTTTGTTAAGCTTTTGGTCATTTGGGTTACATTAAATGTAATTTTTCTTGTATATTATTAAGAATACATGGATTAGGGATTATTAATGAGGTTTCCAATGGAACAAAATTCTTCCTAATGGCCCGATGATATCCATTTGGTGATTTTTAGCTTGTTTAATTTTTGTAATATCCATTTTGTGGGTGTGTAGAAATTGTGGATGTGAGCCTAGGAACGCGACCCCGTGGTCCAAATCCGATGATGGACAATTTTGGTGTATGTAATCTTTTATTGTAAGATGTAATTGCCGGGCCTTAAAACGATACAAACTCGAAAATCGGGTTTAAGGCCCCGTAATAATGAAATATGTGCTTGTGGGCGTTTGGGGTTATTTTGATGGCTTACATGCCCATGAATAGCCCCAACGCATTTTAATGCTTGATTTGACTTAATGGACACAAAATTGATTTCAAAGCTAAACGATGAAGGATTTTCATAAAATCAATCAAGTTAGGTTATTAGCACCACGAGGATAAGAAATTGAAAATGCTAATGAATGTCGATTCCTATTTAACGAGAAGGCAAAGGAAAAAATCGTTTTCAAACATCACACAAAATGATAGCGTTTTATTAAATCTTTGTGCATAGGGTTAAAGGAATCCTAGAGGTTGCCCGTCATTATTTATGAAAGCAACGTATAGGTCCCGATTCCTATTTTGACGAAGGTAAAAAAAAACTCTTGTTTTGCCAAATGACACCTAATGAAAATACCACGGCTTTTGACAAATAAAATCAAATCTTTGTCATAAAGAATAAAGCTTTCTCGTGTAAGCCGAAGGACATTCTAAAGCACTCTCAAAACACGACTTTCCATGAAAAACCCCAAATGATTCTTTCATACAAACTCACCACAACATTCACATAGGCACACACTCGCGCACATATACACATTTTAAGAATTAAAAGGATAGGAAAAGCATCAAGATTGCGGTAACCGAGTTTCACAGAAGTTGGGGGGTGCCTAACACCTTCCCCTCACTTAAGCAAGCCCCCGAACTCTATGAATCTCAGTTTGCAGACCAATTAATTCGGAGTCACACATGAGCCAGCGATTTACGAAAACGAAACTCGGATGAGTTGGTACATCTATTTCAAATATACCAACTGGCGACTCTGGTCAATTGGCTCATCATAAAAAACGATCTTTCAAAACCCCGTCGACATTAATGTCGACCTTTTCCAAAAAATCATCTAATAAAAAGGCTAAAATTGGAAAGGGCAACAATCACCCAAAGGAAGCGATTCCTCCCGGCGTCGACAGCTGGCGACTCCGCTGGGGACATTAGAGGGCTTAAGCCGCGGTCAAATCTTGATGCTATCTTATCCTTTAAAAAATTCATGAATGTGTATGTACGTGCGATATTTTGACCTGTTTTACTTGTTGTTGTGTGAATGTGTGTTTTTTTTCAATGAATGAATGATTGAATGGAATGGCTTTACTTTAAAGAAATCATTTACATACGGTGAGGACGATGAATGTGAATGTATGTTGAGAGAGTACCTCCTCCTGAGGCAAACCTATCGGTTGCTTATTACTGGACTCGAAGGGGCTGCTCCACGGAGATGGCTCAGGAAATGCACCACCCAAATCCGCTACAATCGAAAGGATTCAGACGAGTAGATTGCGAAGATTTGGGGACCTTCATGCCGAAAAGCCCGCGAGAGTAACCTTAGGATAAGTCAGCCTCAGATTAACCCAACGCAGGAAAAGTCTCTTCATGCCATTTTACGTTCGTGCGTATAAATGTCATAGTCCCATTCAATATTCATATATGCCTCCCCTTTTGTCAAAAGAAAGTACTAACCTCTATATTTTGCAGGGAACAGCTGGGGAAGCATAATAAGTCGTGTCTAGCATTTATTATTGCAATAAGGGACCGCTAACATGTTGTTTTGCAGAGAAAGATTAAAAAACCCAAAAACACAAAAGTTACAGCTTTAGCATGCATCTATATCCTTTCATTGCCCAAGACTAAACTTCGAACCGTTTTTCCTGCAGGATTGCTCCTCAAACGCGTTTGCAATCTAGGAAGGCCCAAGATCCTACATCTGAAATGGCCGATATTCCACCTACCAATCCTGGTTCCATATCTCGGGAGGAATTTGATGACTTTAAAAAGCAGATGATGGAAATGGCCACAATGCTAAAAGAACAGTTCCTACTCAGACAAGATCCGCCAAACCAGGGACCGCATAATATGCCACCACCAGGGGTGACCAGAATCCTCCTAAAAATGGTGCAATCTTTTTTAAAGATGACCAACCCCAGCTCAAGGGCGAGCCAGTCATCCTCAAGGCCGTTCCTGCACCTGACAGGACAGTAATCACGATTCCAGAGGAGGGAGATATTGATGACCTTCGAAGGAAAATGAAGCAGATGGAAGAGACCATCCAATCTCTAAAAGGCATAAGTTCCCTAGGCAGGGTTAATTATTCAGATCTGTGTGTTTTCCCCGGAACCAGATATCCGGAGAAGTTCAAGGTCCCCGAGTTTGAGAAATATAATGGAAAGGGAGACCCTTATACACACTTGAAGATATACATTGGGGAACTCGGGTCTTATGCAGAGGATGAAGGATTAAGGATGCAGCTATTCCAAAAGAGCCTAACGGGGGAGGCAAGAATCTGGTATGCCCGCCTTGACAATGCTCGAATCCATAACTGGGAGGAATTGGCCCATACTTTCTTAACACAATACAGCTTCCAAGCACAGATGGCCCCTAACAGGTATCAAATGACAAAGGTCAAGAAACAACCGAAAGAATCTTTCAGGGACTATGCACAGCGGTGGAGGGGTATGGCTGCCCAAGTGAATCCCCTAATGAGCGAGGCAGAGATGGTAATGGCCTTTGTGGATATCCAGGAGGCACCCTATTATGAGCGAGTGATATCGGGGATTGGACGACCTTTTGACGAAATGATAAAACATGGAGAAATGGTTGACATGGGGTTGAAATCTGGCAAGATTCGGGACTTCACAGCTCTAGAAACAGCTGCGGAACAAATCCGGAGTGGAAACTATGGCAGTGCTTCCCACAGGACCCAAAAGAGAAAGGAGGAAGATGTTTCCCTCATCCTGCAGGGATCATCTAGGAAGGTGGAGAATAGCCTTCCAGTGCAAATACAGAGAATTGTGACTCCCCGACAACCTAATTTCAATAGTCAAAGGGCGGACGGACGAGGAAGATTTGAGACCGCAAGAGATCGGGTATTCACCCCGCTTGGGGATCCTCTCGAACAGATTTTGGCAGTATTAATAGCACAGAGAAGGATAGTCGATTTGGCACCCCCAATTGACCCGAAAGGGAGGAAATTTGTCCCAAGTAAGAGGTGTGCGTACCATTTGGGTTCCCCTGGTCATGATACTCAGGAATGCTGGGCACTGAAGCATAAGATTTAGAACATGATTGATAGCGGGGAGATCGTGGTGGAATAGCCAGAGTCACCAAATGTTAAAGTCAATCCCCTGCCTAAGCATGATGGGGAAGGGGTCAATGGGGTGGAAGCCAGCGAAGCCGGAGGACCACCAAGGCTGAATCGTATAAAAAGAATTGATGAGATGATTGGCATGACAAGTGATCAGGGAGCGAAGTCGCCTTTCATCTGTCGCATTCCGGCCGATCTGACCACCAACAATTGGATGATGAAGCCAGTAATATCCAAACGAGGGTAAAATATGGCGTCAAGGTGGTATACCCCGGATGGTGGGGGATGAATAGATACCAGTTTTGTTCCTTATTTTGAATTTTGCATGGTTATGTTATTTTGTCATGTTATTTTAAAGATGATCATTGCGGGAAAATGACTTATATATATGACAAATATTTTTGTTTCATGTCAGGTGTACCGATTTGAGTATTGCTTGCCTAACAAACGATTTTTCAATTTTGAAAGATGGCTGTGATTTTGATATCGAGCTGGATTTCGATTTAATGGGCATTGAGCAGGATGAGACAGGTAATGACGACACGTCTGACGAGATCAAAGGATGGGTCGAAGACAAACCCAAACCCAACTTAGACCAAACCATCACCATAAATGTCGGAACCCCTGACATAGGGACAGACCTGACCCCTATCCAGAAGGCAGAAATAACCAAGTTATTAAGCCAGTATGAGGATATTTTGGCCTGGTCTCATGAGGACATGATCGGATCGTTCACCGACATTATGGTACCGCGATTGCCCATCAATGAAGGTTTCAAGCCTGACAAGCAGAAACTAAGAAAGCTAAAACCAGAGTGGGGCATGGATGAAATCGGACCAATAGAGCCCAAAGCAAGCAACGGGCACCGATTTATCTTCGTCATGATCGATTACTTCACTAAGTGGGTAGAAGCAGCTTCTTTCCCCAAAGTAACTCAGGAGATCATCGTCCGTTTCATCGGGAATAATGTCATTTGCCGATACCGGCAACTTGAGGTCTTAGTCTCCGACAATGACAAGAATTTGAATAATGCCCTCATGAAGGAATTATGTGACCAGTTTAAGATCAAACACCTCAATTCTTTCATTTACCGTCCTAAGATGAATGGGGCAGTGGAGGCTGCAAATAAGAATATCAAGAGGATCATGGTGAGAATGTCTGCTAATCATCGGGGATGGCCGGATCTGCTACCTCTCACCCTGCTGGCGTACAGAACGTCGGTGCATACTTCTACAGGGGCAACCCCTTACGCTTTGGTATACGGAATGGAGGTTGTTCTGCCAGTTGAGGTTGAAATGGCATCCCTCAGAATCTTGATTGATGCTCAAATAAACGAGGGGGATTGGATGCAAAGTCGATACGACCAATTGGCCCTAATTGATGAAAGGAGGGTGGCTGCTGTCTTACACGGTCAGTTATATTAGCAAAGAATCTCTCGATCGTACGACAAAAAGATAAGACCTCAGAAGTTCAAGGAAAATGACCTAGTGCTAAAGAGAGTCATGCCTTGTCAAGACGAAGCCAAAGGGAAGTTTGCCCCGAACTGGGGAGGACCTTTTGTGATAAAAAAAAGTGCTGTCCGGAGGAGCCCTCATATTGCAAGAGATGGACGGTGAGGTGTTTCCACAACCCATCAATTCCGACTCGGTGAGGCGGTTCTATGCCTGAAAAAAAAATCATTTTCACTTCCTTCTTTGAGGAACGAACTACGTAGGACCTGATCTCCCGACTGGTGGGGGTACGTAGGCAGCCATCGTGGCACGGTCCTATTCCTTACAAAATAATACTTTCTTCTATCAAAACCGATTCCCAACAGCCAGAAAAACCTTCCTGTACCCTCGAAACCAGCCACCTGATCAGCTTCATCTCAAGTGTCATAACCCTAACCCAACCAAACACTTAGCCAAAATCTAAGACTCAGTCCGATGAAATCAACAGGATGTGCGACAAAATCTGTCAAATCCCCATCAAGACCTGAGAGGAGAAAGAAGGCGAAATATCAAAATCATGGCTAGCTGGATAAAATAAGGGTCCAATGAAAGGCATCGATACGAAAAAAAGGGGAAAATGACTAAATTTAAATACATGTCTATATATATTAGTCATTTTGTTACAAGATTTCTCTTTTAATAACTGATGAAACTGAAATAGTCTATGCAGGAAATAAAATGATCTACAAATCTGAAACTAACTGAAGCAGGATGGATAAGGTGGTGGATACATCTGAAGCATCGGCATCCCTTGTAATCTGCTGCCGCATCAGGTCGATGCGATCCAACAAAGCAGTGGCTCGGCTAACGGTCTCAGAGTGAGCATCTATAACTGCCCTAGTCTACAATACAATGGCGTCTCTATCGGCAAGGGCAGCATCTCTGGCCAGAATAGCAACATCTCTCTCAACAAGAGCAGCGTCCCTCTCAGCCTCAGTAATAATCAAGGTCCGTCGGATCCGGCTATCCTCAGTAACCCGACTAGGGGCAGAATCAGCCGAGATGGAATAAGGAATATGGGGGGGAGTAGAGAAGCCTTCAAAATCATATCTGGATATCATCTCGGTAGGCTCGGAGGAATGAATACCCCTGGGGCAGTGTCATCTGTGAAAATCACTCGAGAGTCATCAAATACTCCAGTCTGACTCAAACTAACCATATCAGAGTCTCCGTGCAAACATCGCACATGAGCAGATGTCTGAATGGGACAATTCTCACTAAACTCGGCAAAGATCCTGCGAGACCAAAGATCATATACCCGCAGTAGATCTCTTTCTGTTTGGGGTCATCTCCACTGTCCCTAATCTAAGCACCTGACGGGCATGGGCCCAATAGCTCAGAATACCCTCCACAAAGCCTGCCGGCACCTGAAAGGATAATATGGACCAGGAATGTCCCAGAAGACCATCTGCAATAACCCTGTCGCCCGGCGATGAACTGACCAAAGCAGCGAAAAAGCCTGCCAATGACCCCTGGGAAGGGCTGGTATCCAAACAATCAATGACCCCTGGGAGGGGCTGGTATCCAAACAATCAATGACCCCTGGGAGGGGCTGGTATCCAAACAATCAATGACCCCTGGGAAGGCTGGTATCCAAACAATCAATGACCCCTGGGAAGGGCTGGTATCCAAACAATCAATGACCCTGGGAAGGGCTGGTATCCAAACAAGAAGAGCACCCTGGGAAGGCATCCGAGCAAATCACAACAAGGTGATGAGCACCCTGGGAAGGCATCCAAGCAAACCACGACAAGGTGGTGAGTGAACCTGGGAAGGCATCCCAGCAAATCACAATAAGGTGGTGTGAGAACCTGGGAAGGCATCCAAGCGAACCACAACAAGGTGGTGAACAACCCCCGGGAAGGGCCGATATCCAAAAAAGTGAGCGATCCCTGGGAAGGGCGGAGATCCAAGCAAACCACGACAAATGATGACATCTGTAGAACAGTATCAAAAGACTGTACAGGGGTCATTTTTGATCAATTTACATTTTAAATGTTGTGTCACATGCATGAATAGATGATAATTCTGTATGTGATCCATGAAATGAAAAAAATAATAAATCAAGCAGGATTAGGTGTCAAGGTCCTAGCCTATTAGAGTCAAAAGCGATGGCTGCCAAGAACGATGTACGAGGACGAACTCCAAGAATGCCTTTCAAGCTAGTCAGGAGAATAACTTCCTTGGATGACAATGCGATGGAATAAGTTGATTACGAAACGAGCGACCGGATACGAGACCCGGCACTCACAAGACGATCAACCGGATACGAGACCCGGTGATCACGAGACGAGCGACCGTATACGAGACCCGGCACTCACAAGACGATCAACCGGATACGAGACCCGGTGATTACGAGACGAGCGACTGGATACGAGACCCGGCACTCACAAGACGATCAACCGGATACGAGACCCGGTGATCACGAGACGAGCGACCGGATACGAGACCCGGCACTCACAAGACAATCAACCGGATACGAGACCCGGTGATTACGAGACGAGTGACCGGATAAAAGACCCGGCACTCACAAGATGATTAACCGGATACGAGACCCGTTGATCACGAGACGAGCGACCGGATACGAGACCCGGCACTCACAGGACTATCAACCGGATACGAGACCCGGTGATTACGAGATGAACGACCGGATACGAGACCCGGCACTCACAGGACAATCAACCGGATACGAGACCCGGTGATTACGAGACGAGCGACCGGATACGAGACCCGGCACTCACAAGACGATCAACCGGATACGAGACCCGGTGATTACGAGACGAGCGACCAGATACGAGACCCGGCACTCACAAGACGATCAACTGGATACGAGACCCGGTGATCACGAGACGAGCGACCGGATACGAGACCCGACACTCACAAGACGATCAACCGGATATGAGACCCGGTGATCACTGTAGACACCCAAATTTTGCGTTTCCTTCTACTAACCATGACAGGAGGGCGAAATCGTCAATTGAACCGGCTTGCGGGAGCAAAGGAGCGGGCACAAGGGCAAGCGCCCGGCACCGCCGCAATGTTTTGGGCAACCCAAGTTTACGTGACAATAAAGCCGTCCGAGGCAGGCATTTCCGAATGAGGTGGCACGTCTCCCGGGAATTCCCGGACTGCCAGAAATAACGAGCCTATCAGCGAAAACCGACGTTGCGGCACGAAAATCGAGGCGTGGCACGAAAATTGAGAAAGTCAAGCCCGCCAGCCGCGGATAGATCTGCGGCCAAGTGGGTGCGCCAGCATCGGAAACCAGGAAATCAGCACTACCAGCTTGAGTGCGATGGGAGGCGTGCCAGCTGGCCAGCCGCAGATCCATCTGCGGCCAGCCGCAGATAGATCTGCGGCTGGCTCTGGCCAGCCTATTTAAGCTCAGCCTCGGACAGCATTACAGGAGGTTGGAAGAATTTTGAAGGGGGGAAGAATTTGAAGGAAGAAGAATTCTGCAGCAGCAAGAACACGAAAATAGAGAGAAAAAAGGAGTAAAATTTTGCAATCAAATAGGAAGAAAAGAGAGGAAAAAAAGAGAGGATTTATATTCTTTGATTTTGATTGTACCAAATATACTCCTTATCTTAGTCGAATACACAAGTTCACATCCATTTGAGATCATTTGCAAGGTGAAAATTCCCTTTGTTCTAGCAATTTATATCATATTGTTTGGTTAAATTAAATGTAGTTTTTCTTGTATATTGTTGTGGATCTATAGATTGAGGACTATTAGGGAGGGTTTCCAATTGGAACGAAAATTCTTCCTAATGACCCGATGATATCCATTTGGTGAATTTTAGCTCGTTGTAATGATGTATTATGCATAGTTTATTTAGATTGTTATTTTTAGGATCTTGTGGGTGTGTAGCGATTTCGAATGTGAGCCTAGGAGTGCGACCCCGTGGTCCAAATCCGATGATGGACATCGTTTGATATATGTAATAAATTCGATGTACCTTTCATTGTAAATATGTAATCGTCGGGCCTTAAAACGACGCCAAGGCGAGAATCGGGTTTAAGGCCCCGAAATAGTGAAACTTGTGATTGTAGGCGTTTGGGGTTATTTTGATGGCTTACATGCCCATGAATAGCTCCGACGCGTGTTTATGCTTGATTTGATTTATGACACGAAATTGATTTCAAAGCCAAATGATAAGATTTTCATAAAAATCAATCAAATTAGGTTGTTAGCATCACGAGGCTTAAAATGAGAAGTGTTAACGAATGTCGATTCCTATTTAACGAGAAAGCTAAAGAAAATCGTTTTCAGAAATCACAAAGATTGTATAAATAAATGACGTTTTTATTAAACCGTTGTGCATAGGGTTAAAGAGATCCTAGAAATTGCCCATCATTTGAGTTACGAGGGCAACGTATAGATCTCGATTCCTATTTTGACGAAGGTTTAAAAACTCTTGTTTTGCCAAAACGACACCTAATGAAAATCTTATAGTTTTTGACAATTAAAATCAAATTTTTTTTTCTCATAAAGCTTTCTCGTGTATGCCGAAAAGACATTCCGAAGCATTCTCTCAGATCAAAGCACGATTTTTCCCTAAAAAAAAATCCAAAATGATTCTTTCATACAAACTCACCACAACATTCACGTGGGCACACACACACACACACACATTCGCGCACACGCACATGTTTTATGAATTAAAGGATAGGAAAGCATCAAGATTGCGGTAACCGTGTTTCACGGAAGTCGAGGGGTGCCTAACACCTTCCCCTCGCTTAAGCAAGCCCCCGAACTCTATGAATCTCGGTTCGCAGACCAATTAATTCGGAGTCACATATGAGCCAGCGATTACGAAAACGAAACTCGGATGAGTTGGTACATCCATTTCAAATATACCAACTGGCGACTCTGGTTAAATTGGCACATCATAAAAAACGATCTTTCAAAACCCCGTCGACATCAATGCCGATCTTTTCCAAAGAATCATTAAATCAAAAGGCAAAAAATTGGAAAAGACCAAGAGAAAGCGAAAACCCGGCGTCGACAGCTGGCGACTCTGCTGGGGACATTAGAGGGCTTAGGCCGCGTTCGAATCTTGATGCTATCCTATCCTTCAAAAATTCATGAATATGTGTGTGCATGCGAAATTTTGATCATTTTTACTTTTGTTGTGTGAATGTGTGTTTTGTCCAATAAGTGAATGATTGAATGGGATTGCTTTACTTTTAAGTAATCATTTGCATACGGTGAGGACAATGAATGTGAATGTATGTTGAGAGAGTACCTCCTCCTGAGGCGAACCTGTCAGTTGCTTATTACTGAACTCGAAGGGGCTGCTCCCCGGAGATGGCTCAGGAAACGCACCACCCATATCCGCTCCAATCGAAAGGATTCAGACGAGTAGATTGCGAAGATTTGGGGACCTTCATGCCGAAAAGCCCGCGAGAGTAACCCTAGGGTAGGTCAGCCTCTGATAAACCTAACGGAAGGGAAGCTTCTTCATGCCCTTTTATCGTTCAGTCAAATAAATAAATGTCATGTAAATGGCATACAACTGTCATACCCTCATCATCATAATAAATATGTCCTGTATCATGTGATTACATCACCTGCACATATGAAGAGAATACTGACATGGTTTTGCAGGAAGGCAATCCGTGCCACGTACCAAGGTTTTCTAAAAACTTCTAAATACTATCCTGTCATCAAACACTGACCTTGTTTTGCAGGATAAGATTAGAGAACCGAAAAAAAAAAAAAAAAAAAAAGAGAAAAAAATAAATGAAATAAAAATCAAGCATCAGTGTTAACATGCATCTGCCAATTTGTAGCTGGCACAATGCTAAACTACAGCCCTTGTTTGTTTTGTGAGATTGCCCCTAGGATCCAACTGAGAGGCCATAAAGTCCATACTCCATCCATCCAAATGGCAGAAGCCTGTAGCCATGAAATTACAGTTTTGCCACTCCAACAATACGGCCGAATACGAGGGATGCATCCTAGGACTGAGATTAGCCCTGAGAATTGTGGTACAGACTTGTCCGGCCTATGATGATCAGATCGGAGAGATCTCCCATAGTGACACCCCTCCTGAATGGGCTTGGTATCAAAACATTAAAGAGTTCCTTCGAGACAGCTCCTCTCCCGAAAATGCAGATCTGACCAGGGAAAGAGAATCCAAAGAGGGGCATTGAATTTCTTCCTAAAGCTACGGGACTGCTGAGATATCTGGAAGCCGAAGAAGCCCACAGATTAATGAACGAGGTACCCCGATTTGAGGCATTCTAGCCTGACAAGCAATAGGCCAAATTTGAAGGAGGATCACGATGTTAGTATAGAGCCAGATTTCGATCTGATGGGGATTGAGCAGGGCGAGACAGATATCGACAATACGCCTGGCGAGATCAAGGGATGGGTCGAAGGTAAACCCAAACCTGACTTAGACCGAACATTCGCCATCAAACATCAGAACCCCTGACGGTCACAAAGAACCCGGAGTAGGGGCAAATTCAAATCAAAAAAAAAAAAAAAATCAAAAAAAAAAAAAATCAAAAAATCAAAAAAAAAAAAAAAAAAAATCTCAAAAATCAAAAATCCCCCAAACCTTTCAACAAGTTAAAAGGACCGGATCTTTTGTCAGCCCAGCGAGATACCGATGCAACCAGTACGAGGGAGATCACAAGAAAAGCAACTTAACACTGGGGCATTTGTCAACTACCCAGGAAATGATGACGTGCAAATTGGCACCCATGCAACAATCCCATCAACATGCACCATCATCATCAAATGCTACCTCATGTCAATTCAATCTTCAACGGTATGATCATCTGGCATTTGTCAAGCATAGTTTTCCCGGGATACGAGGACCCGCGTGAGGGGGATTTTATTTGACTTCAACGGAATCAGATTAATTCTGACAAGCAAACTGTGGAGCACGATCGTGAGTATGATTAGACGAAGAAGGCTATTCAACCTTTTGATCGGGTACAAAGCCTTAATTCAAAGCAACGTTTGCGGCAGAATCGACCTCATGTGACAGCCTTCACTTTGCATTTGCACAAACTTTCAGTTGTGGGGTATAAAGCTATGACGATGTTGATGGCAATTAACACGTAGTCAGACAGTCAATAATTATCAATCCAATATCAAGAAGTCAGACGATAAATGATTATCAAGCTAATGTCTCGAATCGTGGCCTGGGTTATTCGAGTAATTAAGCCCGAGGGGTGTCTCTACACCTGGTGCCCTAAAGCCATCTGGTTTGGGAGTCGCTGGCCCAACACTCGTTACATGGGTAACTTAGAGCCTAAGAAAACGAGCATTACAATAGAGGAGACCCGAGCAGATTCGAATCGTGGCATGGGCCTACTCGAGTAATTAAGCCTAAGGGGTGTCTCTGCATCTGGTGCCCCTAAAGCCGTCTGGTTTGGGAGTCACCGGCCTAACACTCGCTACATGGGTAACTCAAGCCTAAGAAAACGAATCTTGCGCAAGGTCAAGCAAATAATGAATGGGGCAGACCACCAGCTTGTCTCGAACCGTGGCCTTTGTTGCTCGAGTAAATAAATCCGAAGGGGTGTCTGTACACCTAATGCCCCAAAACCGTCTGGTTCGGGAGTCATTGATCCAAAACTCGTTAAATGGGTAACTTTGAAAAGCCTAAGAAAACGAGACAAGTGAAGTGGGCTAATAAAAAAGAAAAGATAATACGAAAAAAACTCTAGGCCTTAAACAATGAGTCACAGAAGAGAAACCCCTACTGAGTGTTGCATCGCACAGTGCATTTGTCATATGACATCAATCCTGCTAAGAACGTTGTCGAGAATGAAGACAGAATGCCTTTGACGAGGGAAGGTAGTTCTTTTGAATTCGACCTTACTCACATACAATGACCATGAATGCTTGAAGGTGTTCTTACGATTTCATAACTCGTCAAATAGAAAATCATCAACTCACGAGGGAACAAAAAAAAAAAAAAAAAAAAAAAAAATACATTCACAGTTCACCACTTGCTAGATTATGTGATCAAAAGATATATTCAATTTCATGTGCTTTAACTGCATTTTTGTCGAGATTATAATATCTTTGTGTTGAACTAACACTAACGGCCCGAACCTTCAAGTTTTGGCATTTGTTAGTCATCTGATATGCAGGATCTTGCAGAGCTATGGATAACTCAGCACGGTCAACATCGCGAGTTTTCGATAGAAATTCTTGGTAGCGACACGCGCCAAGGCAGGGGCAGTTAAGAATCGTGAAATGGAAGGAAGTTGAGGTTGCACAGGGCTTTTCATCATTGGGCCTCTCCCCAATCCTGTCTATCACTGCCTCGACATCCAAGAGATCCACGCGAACCACGACAAGATGGTGAGCACCCCTGGGAAGGGCTGATATCCACAAAAAGAAAAAAGACAAAAAACAACAAACCCTGGGAAGGGCTGAGATCCACGCGAACCACAACAAGATGGTGAGCACCCCTGGGAAGGGCTGATATCCACAAAAGGAAAAAAGACAAAAAACAACAAACCCTGGGAAGGGCTGAGATCCACGCGAACCACAACAAGATGGTGAGCACCCCTGGGAAGGGCTGATATCCACGAAAGGAAAAAAGACAAAAAACAACAAACCCTGGGAAGGGCTGAGATCCACGCGAACCACAACAAGATGGTGAGCACCCCTGGGAAGGGCTGATATCCACAAAAAGAAAAAAAGACAAAAAACAACAAACCCTGGGAAGGGCTGAGATCCACGCGAACCACAACAAGATGGTGAGCACCCCTGGGAAGGGCTGATATCCACGAAAGGAAAAAAAAGACAAAAAAACAACAAACCCTGGGAAGGGCTGAGATCCACGCGAACCACAACAAGATGGTGAGCACCCCTGGGAAGGGCTGATATCCACAAAAAGAAAAAAGACAAAAAAACAACAAACCCTGGGAAGGGCTGAGATCCACGCGAACCACAACAAGATGGTGAGCACCCCTGGGAAGGGCTGATATCCACAAAAGGAAAAAAGACAAAAAACAACAAACCCTGGGAAGGGCTGAGATCCACGCGAACCACAACAAGATGGTGAGCACCCCTGGGAAGGGCTGATATCCACAAAAAGAAAAAAGGACAAAAAATAACAAACCCTGGGAAGGGCTGAGATCCACGCGAACCACAACAAGATGGTGAGCACCCCTGGGAAGGGCTGATATCCACAAAAAGAAAAAAAAGACAAAAAACAACAAACCCTGGGAAGGGCTGAGATCCACGCGAACCACAACAAGATGGTGAGCACCCCTGGGAAGGGCTGATATCCACAAAAAGAAAAAAAGACAAAAAACAACAAACCCTGGGAAGGGCTGAGATCCACGCGAACCACAACAAGATGGTGAGCACCCCTGGGAAGGGCTGATATCCAGAAAAAGAAAAAGACAAAAAACAACAAACCCTGGGAAGGGCTGAGATCCAAGATAACCAACCGGCGACGATAACCGGGGGTTACGCGATGGGTGACCGGCGACGATACCCGGCCCCGACATGACGATCGACCGGCGACGATAACCGGCGATCACGAGATGGATGTCCGGCGACGATAACCGGCTCCGACAGATAACCGACCGGCGACGACGATAACCGGGGGTTTACGAGATGGGTGACCGGCGACGATACCCGGCCCCGACATGACGATCGACCGGCGGCGACGATAACCGGCGATCACGAAATGGATGTCCGGCGACGATAACCGGCTCCGACAGATTACCGACCGGCGTCGATAACCGGGGGTTACGAGATGGGTGTCCGGCGACGATACCCCGGACCCCGACATGACGATCGACCGGCGACGATAACCGGCAATCACGAAATGGATGTCCGGCGACGATAACCGGCTCCAACAGATAACCGACCGGCGACGATAACCGGGGGTTACGAGATGGGTGACCGGCGACGACACCCGGCCCGACGAGACGATCGAACCGGCGACGATAACCGGCGATCATGAGATGGATGGCCGGCGACGCTAACCGGCTCCGGCAAGATAACCAACCGGCGACGATAACCGGGGGTTACGAGATGGGTGACCGGCGACGATACCCGGCCCCGACGAGACGATTCGACCGGCGACGATAACCGGCGATCATGAGATGGATGTCCGGCGACGATAACCGGCTCCGACGAGGTAACCAACCGGCGACGATAACCAGGGGTTACGAGATGGGTGACCGGCGACGATAAACCGGCCCCGACAAGACAATCGACGACCGGCGACGATAAACCGCGATCATGAAGATGGATGGTCCGGCGACGATAACCGGCTCCGACAAGATAAACCAACCGGCGACGATAACCGGGGGCTACGAGATGGGTGACCGGCGACGATAACCCGGCCCCGACGAGATAATTGACCGGCGGACGATAACCGGCGATTTACGAGATGGATGTCCGGCGACGAAAACCGGCTCCGACGAGCGGTGACACCTGTAGAATCGTATCAAAAGACTGTACAGGGGTCATTTTTTCATTTTAAATGTTGTGTCACATGCATTGAATAAGTGATAATTCTGTACTGTGATCCATGCAGGTTAGGTGTCAAGGTCCTAGCCTATCAGAGTCAAAAGCAATGGTTGCCCAAGAACGATGTGCGAGGACGAACTCCCAAGGATGCCCTTCAAAGCTAGTCAGGAGAATAACTTCCTTTGATGACAATGGGATGGAATAAGGTGATTACGAGAGGGGTGACCGGATATGAGACCCGACATTCACAGGACAATCGACCGGATACGAGACCCGGCGATTACGAGATGAGCGACAGGATTAGGGATTGATGCGTTGACACCTTTACAAATGTGTTGCATGCCTTACATCTTGCGTTACATCATAAGTTGTATGTGTTGCACTGTCATTCTTATGCACTGTCATTCATAGCATCGTGTGTCTACTTCTTTATCATGTTCATTTCATTTAACATTTTCATAAACATGATAAAGAGGGGCATGCTGTAGACACCCAAATTTTGCGTTTCCTTCTACTAACCATGACAGGAGGGCGAAATCGTCAATTGAAACCGGCTTGCGGGAGCAAAGGAGGCGGGCACAAGGGCAAGCGCCCGGCACCGCCGCAATGTTTTGGGCAACCCAAGTTTACGTGACAATAAAGCCGTCCGAGGCAGGCATTTTCCGAATGAGGTGGCACGTCTCCCGGAAATTCCAGGACTGCAGAATACGAGCCTATCAGCGAAAACCGACGTTGCGGCACGAAAATCGAGGCGTGGCACGAAAATCGAGAAAGTCAAGCCCGCCAGCCGCGGATAGATCTGCGGCCAAGTGGGTGCGCCAGCAACGGAAACCAGGAAATCAGCACTACCAGCTGAGTGCGATGGGAGGCGTGCCAGCTGGCCAGCCGCAGATCCATCTGCGGCCAGCCGCAGATAGATCTGCGGCTGGCTCTGGCCAGCCTATTTAAGCTCAGCCTCGGACAGCATAACAGGAGGTTGGAAGAATTTGAAGGGGGGAAGAATTTGAAGGAAGAAGAATTCTGCAGCAGCAAGAACAACGAAAATAGAGAGAAAAAAGGAGTAAATTTTGCAATCAAATAGGAAGAAAAGAGAGGAAAAAAAGAGAGGATTTATATTCTTTGATTTTGATTGTACCAAATATACTCCTTATCTTAGTCAAATACACAAGTTCACACATCCATTTGAGATCACATTTGCAAGGTGAAAATTCCCTTTGTTCTAGCAATTTTATATCATATTGTTTGGTTAAATTAAATGTAGTTTTTCTTGTATATTGTTGTGGATCTATGGATTGAGGACTATTAGGGAGGGTTCCAATTGGAACGAAATTCTTCCTAATGACCCGATGATATCCATATTGGTGAATTTTAGCTCGTTGTAATGATGTATTATGCATAGTTTATTTAGATTGTTATTTTTAGGATCTTGTGGGTGTGTAGCGATTTTCGAATGTGAGCCTAGGAGTGCGACCCCCGTGGTTCCAAATCCGATGATGGACATCGTTTGATATATGTAATAAATTCGATGTACCTTTCATTGTAAATATGTAATCGTCGGGCCTTAAAACGACGCCAAGGCGAGAATCCGGGTTTAAGGCCCCGAAATAGTGAAACTTGTGATTGTAGGCGTTTGGGGTTATTTTGATGGCTTACATGCCCATGAATAGCTCCGACGCGTGTTTATGCTTGATTTGATTTATGACACGAAATTGATGTTCAAAGCCAAATGATAAGATTTTCATAAAAATCAATCAAATTAGGTTGTTAGCATCACGAGGCTTAAAAATGAGAAGTGTTAACGAATGTCGATTCCTATTTAAACGAGAAAGCTAAAGAAAAATCGTTTTCAGAAATCACAAAGATTGTATAAATAAATGACGTTTTATTAAACCGTTGTGGCATAGGGTTAAAGAGATCCTAGAAATTGCCCATCATTTGAGTTACGAGGGCAAACGTATAGATCTCGATTCCTATTTTGACGAAGGTTTAAAACTCTTGTTTTGCCAAAACGACACCTAATGAAAATCTTATAGTTTTTGACAATTAAAATCAAATTTTTTCTCATAAAGCTTTCTCGTGTATGCCGAAAAGACATTCCGAAGCATTCTCAGATCAAAGCACGATTTTCCCTAAAAAAAAAAATCCAAATGATTCTTTCATACAAAACTCACCACAACATTCACGTGGGCACACACACACACACATTCCGCGCACACGCACATGTTTTATGAATTAAAGGATAGGAAAGCATCAAGATTGCGGTAACCGTATTTCACGGAAGTCGAGGGGTGCCTAACACCTTCCCCTCGCTTAAGCAAGCCCCCGAACTCTATGAATCTCGGTTCGCAGACCAATTAATTCGGAGTCACATATGAGCCAGCGATTTACGAAAAAATACGAAACTCGGATGAGTTGGTACATCCATTTCAAATATACCAACTGGCGACTCTGGTTAAATTGGCACATCATAAAAACGATCTTTCAAAACCCCGTCGACATCAATGCCGATCTTTTCCAAACGAATCATTAAATCAAAAGGCAAAAAATTGGAAAAGACCAAGAGTAAGCGAAAACCCGGCGTCGACAATCACGAGACGAGCGACCGGATACGAGACCCGGCACTCACAAGACGATCAAACCGGATACGAGACCCAGTGATCACGAGACGAGCGATCGGATACGAGACCCGGCACTCACAGGGACAATCAACCGGGTACGAGACTCGGTGATTATGAGACGAGCGACCGGATACGAGACCCGGTACTCACAGGATAATAAACCGGTTACGAGACTCGGTGTTTACGAGACGAGCGACCGGATACGAGACCCGGCATTCGCAAGATGATCAACCGGATACGAGACCCGGTGATCACGAGACGAGCGACCGGATACGAGACCCGGCACTCACAGGACAATCAACCGGATACGAGACCCGGTGATTACGAGACGAGCGAACCGGATACGAGACCCGGCAATCGCAAGACGATCAACCGGATACGAGACCCGGTGATCACGAGACGAGCGACCGGATACGAGACCCGGCACTCACAGGACACTCAACCGGATACAAGACCCGGTGATTACGAGACGAGCGACCGGATACGAGACCCAGCACTCACAAGATGATTAACCGGATACGAGACCCGGTGATCACGAGACTAGCGACCGGATACGAGACCCGGCGCAGACAAGACGATCAACCGGATACGAGACGAGCGACCGGATACGAGACCCGGCGCCGACAAGACAATCAACCGGATATGAGACCCGGTGATCACGAGACTAGCGACCAGATACGAGACCCGACGCAGACGAGACGATCAATTAGAAGACGAAACCGGACGACTAACAATGCGGTCAGTGATTGATGCATTGACACCTTTACGAATGTTTTGCATGCCTTACATCTTGCGTTGCATCATAAGTTGGATATGTTGCATCATGTATGTACTGTCATTCTTATGCACTGTCATTGATGCATCGGGTGTCTACTTCTTTATCATGTTGATTTCATTTAACATTTCATAAACATGATAAAGAGGGGCAGTTGTAGACACCCAAATTTTGCGTTCCGTATGCTAACCGTGACAGGAGGGCAAAATCGTCAATTGAACCGGCCTACGAGAGCGAAGGATGGGCACAAGTACGAACACTCGACGCAACCGCGATGATTTGTAACCAAAACCGACGTGACAACAAGGCCGTCCTAAATGAGCATTCCCGAATGATGTGGTACGTCTCCCAGTAATTCCCGGACTACAAAATACAAGCCTTTCGCGAAAACTGACGTCACGACACGAGAATCAAGGCATGGTACGAAAATCGAGAAAGTCAAACCAGCCAGTCGCGGATTGATCTGTGGCCAATAAGTGCGCCTTTTGAAAACACGGAACTGGAAATACGGAAATCGAAACCAGGCTGAGGTGATGGTGGGCGGCCAGCCAGCCGCAGATCAATCTGCGGCTCGCCCGTCTTGGCCAGCCTATTTCAGCTCATTCCTTACATTCAGCATACAGGAGGTTGACAGCAGCGGAAGGAGGAAGAAAAATAGGGAGAAAACAACAAGCGGGAGAAGAGAGAAAAGAGAGAAAAGAGAGAAGCAAAAGAGAGGAATTATATCTCTTTTGATTAGATTGTATCACATATATTTATTCTTACTCTATTCAATATACGAATTTATAACGAATCCCGTGGTATCATTTGCAAGGTGAAAAGCCCTCTTATTTATAGCATTTTTGAATAATATCATTTTGTGTAAGCTTTTGGTCAGTATTTGGGTTACATTAAATGTTAATTTTTCTTGTATATTATAATTTTTAAAGAATTACATGGATTAGGGATTATTTAGTGAGGTTTCCAATATGAACAAAATTCTTCCTAATGCCCCGATGATATCCATTTTGGTTGATTTTTAGCTTGTTTAATTTTTTGTTTTTGTAATATCCATTTTGTGGGTGTGTAGAAATTGTTGATGTGAGCCTAGGGAACGCGACCCCCGTGGTCCAAATCCGATGAAATGGACTAATTTTGGTGTATGTAATCTTTTATTGTACAGAATGTAATTATCGGGCCTTAATAACGGTTTACCAACTCGAAAATCCGGGTTTAAGAGGCCCCGTAATAATGATAATATTGTGTTTGTGGGCGTTTGGGGTTATTTTGATGGGCTTACATGCCCATGAATAGCCCCCAACGCATTTTAAATGCTTGATTTTGAACTTATGACTACAAATATTTTGATTTCAAAGCTAAAAGATGAAGACAATTCATATAAAATCCACTCAAGTTAGGTTATTAGCACCACGAGGATAAGAAATTGGTTAAGTGCTAACGAATTGTCGTATTCCTATTTTAACGTAGAAGGCACAGTATAAAAATATTCGACGCGCCGCCCTAAAACCTCACCTCCTCTCGACTATTGTTTGCCTCGTAAATAGGTAGGACATTAGTTAGCCACTTCCCCCAATTTTCTTAACCCACTTATTTTCCCACACCCCACCCAATCATAAAAACAATCAATACCCCACACACCACCCACAACCCCCCCCCCCTAAACCCCCCACCCCCCCCCCCCCCACCCCCCCCCCCCCCCCCCCCCCCCCCCCGCCCAATTTTCCTTGTGTTTCCTCTTTTTTTTTTTTTTTTCTTTTACCGTTTTATCACCTCTTCTAACAAACCAATCTTCACTTTTTTTGCTTTTGTTTTGTTTCAAACATCACATTAAAGATTGATAGCGTTTTTATTAAATCTTTTGTGCATAGGGTTTAAAGGAAATCCTAGAGGTTGCCCGTCCATTATTTATGAAAGCAACGGTATAGGTCCCGATTCCTAATTTTGAACGGAAGGTTTTTAAAAAAAAAAAAACCTCCTGTTTTGCCAAATGATACCTAATGAAAGATACCACGGACTTTTGACAAATAAAATCAAATCTTTCCCATATAAGAATAAAGCTTTCTCGTGTAAGCCGCAAGGACATTCTAAAGCACATCTCAAAACATGACTTTCCATAAAAAAAACCCAAATGAATTCTTTCATTACATAACTCACCACACACCAAACATTCACATAGGCACACACTCGCGCAACATATACATATTTTTAAGAATTAAAAAGGATAGGAAAAAACATCAAGATTGCGGTAACCGTGGTTTTGTTTCACGAAAGTTGGGGGTGCCTAACACCTTTCCCCCTCATTTACTCACATAATCAAGCCCCCGAAACTCTTTATGAATCTCGGTTTGCAAGACCAATTAATTCGGTTAGTCACACCATGAGCCAGACGAGTTACGGGAAAACGAAACTCGGATGAGTTTAGCTACATTCTATTTCAAATATACCAACTGGCGACTCTGGTCAATTGGCTTCATCATAAAAAAACGATCTTTCAAAACCCCTGTTCGACATTAATGCCTGACACTTTTTCCAAAAAATCATCTAAATAAAAAAGGGCTAAAATTGTGGATAAGGGCAACAATCACCCAAAGGCAAGCGATTACCTCCCGGCTGTCGACAACATAGGCGTAGTTAAAATTCCATTAGTTATTTCCTTAGCGAGCCACGTTCAGTGAACTTATTCTCCAAATAAGCACCTACATACTTGCTCTTTAGTATTCTCTATACATCTCACACAAATAATTTTTTATTTTATGAGTGAGAATCAATCATACCTCTTCTTAAGAGCAAGCAACGTAATGTACTAATCTATCCGGATTTCACTAATCCCCTTTTTCAGTAGAGTCCAACGATTAGGAATAACGATTTTAGTCTTGTGAGCTATCTAGAATTTAGATCTCATTAGCATGAATCACCATCATGATTTCTAAAAGCATTGCTCTAAAACTATGGGGTTTATCAACATTTAATATAACAGCCTATACTATGTAGATAATATAAAATGCCTTTAATAACTCGAAAATAAGATTACAAGAGTATATGCTACATCATATCAAATATGATTGGCTTGTGTGCATACTACTTTCACCCCACGTATCAGATATTATAAGATACAAAGAACAGAAATTAAATGTTATGCATTCACATCTGGGTACTAGAGGTTGATCCCCTCGAGAAGTACTTATTTTTGAGCCAAGTAACCAAAGGGGTCAACTAGCTATTTACTCCCTTGGACGTTTATTGTTCAAAGTCTACTTGACTTAGCATTCGTTTTAAAAGAAATCATTATTTCTTGCTTCCGATATTCATATTATTGAATTTCCTCTATTTACATTCCGTTCATCATGATATATAATTATTTATTGCTGTTATTTAAACTTGCTGAGCAATACTAGTTGCTCACCCTTACTATATCATGAACCTTATGGCAGTTAAAGCCGAGCCCTCAGGAAAAGACAAGGGCAAAGATTAAGATGAAGTTATTTGTCTTTTTTTATTGTCTGTATTTTGATCCAAGGATAGTTATGAAACTTTTATTGTTATTTAAACCATTATGTTATGTCTCCTAGGGTTTATTTTTGTATTTTTGTAATTAAGGTTATCGAATCTTGGGACTTTTGTAAACACCCTTTGAAATATGATTACAACATCTATATGTTTACTATATTCCGCATTGAGGTTATTGTATGTGTTTTGGAGGTGGATGATGGTACTGGATCGATGATGACCAAATCCGGGCATTGAGACCCGAATTTGGGGGGGCATCATGGTTGGTATCAGAGCTCTAGGTTATAAATGTTAGGATTGCGAAACCTAGGTTATAACCTTAGTATTAAACGCGTATAGAGTGCATTAGGAGATAAATCAGGGAGATTTATCATATTTGGTATTTTGATGAATGAATTGGGGATATTCATCGTGTCGAGTAAGTACCCAATGAAATATAAAACTTCCTTCCTTTAATGGAACATAATTTTATTGTTGTACTAATGTTAGTTGTTGGTGTTTCTAGGATGGATTGGCCGTAGGAGAGACTTAGTGGAGTTTCGGGAGGAGGAGGTGGAGGTATTCACCGAGTATACCTATTGTTTACCCGAGCAGTTAAGTGGGTTATGCACCTGTTGCCCTGGGAGTTCCATTGAGTGGATATGGCCCAGAGGAGGACTACTTGGACGAGGATCTGGTAGAGCCTTGTCATAGGTGGAGTATTGAGATCTGGCTAGTCAGGACTGGGTATGATGAGTCCGTGAGGAGGACCCAGCTGATATAGAGATGGGTGAGAGCAGCTTGCTACAGAGGATACCCGAGGTGGGAATATCGGTTGTTACCACACCTTTTCAAGATGACTTGCTTGGGGATATATTGCCAATCGCATAATAGAGCAGGAGCAGATTATCGAGCAGCAGAATGTCTCGTATTGCACACCCTTAAGGAGGAGAATTCTGTCCATCAGGTGATGGAAGCTTTGTACAAGGCAGAAGGCGTTATCGCTATAGTTCCAGATAGCTGAGCTGAAAGCTAAAATTCAGCAGTTAGTTAAAGAGTGTCTACAACCCCAGTTAGGTGTCCCACTGTGAAACAGTTGGTGTTGACAAAATAGTCAGTTGAGGCAGACATTAGAGCTTAGAAGATGTCAGGGAGGTGGAGAGTTGCAGACAGTTCTATAGGCTGTTTAGGGCTGAGACAGGACTTGGTGCAGGCAGACAGGATTAGGATGCAGGAGTTTTGGGATTTGCGCAAGCACTAGGGGTGGATGTGCTTGAGTGAGAAGATTCGAGATGGATCCGCCAGGATCGATACCTTGGAGTATGCCTTTTATTCGACATGTGGCCAGACTGCAGGACTAGGGTTAGAAGATTACCTCGGGAGGAGGGCAAAGTAGTCGGCGCATGATCAGACGCCGAGGGGGAGTGGTTGACCTGTTGGTCTAGTACCTTTGTATTTTATAGGTTGTGGTAGTGATGTCCCACTTTTGTTTAATAGGGACAGACTTATGATGAAAATTTTGATGCCTGGTTTGATGCTTAGAATGATAGTTAACCCCAACTTTTGTTTCTGATAGAGGGGGTAGGTATTAGTGAATCCTCACCTTTTGTTAATTAGAGGATAGTTAGACTTAAGTAGTTTATGATATTGAGCATTATATAGTAGTATGCCAATATGCTGGTTCAGTCTGTATTAAAACATTGGTATATGCATATAAATGCAGTCCTTTCCTTTTTAAATCGAATGTGTTTGATATGATGCTTTTGCTATTAAATGGTGACTGAAGCATAGTGCAAATAAAGAGTAATATTATATGCAGAAGCCTAAGATTTGTTCTTTAGCATGATCATAAATGCCTCCATGAGGAAGACCCCGCTACCAACGTTGGTCACGGTAGTCAGAAGGTTGACGGTTGGTGTGATCAAACTACCTATTGTGGATATTTGGGATCTGCTAGTTGAGGCTTATACAGGCTAGACCCCCACTAGCAGTGGCACAACCAGCACCCTAGCCAACGAATCTCTTGGCAAACTTTAAGGATATTCAAACTAGTTGGACCACCTGAGTTCAAAGGGAACTCTCGACCCCCATTAGAAGCACAAACTTGGATCGAGGAGATGGAGAAAAGTCATTCGAGGTCGTAAACGGAGTGGCTGAGGAGCTAGATAACTGGATTCGCCCACTTTCATGATGAAGGGCGAAGCTAATTATTGGTGGAAAGCCCTATAAGGGGCGAGCAGGCGATGGAGTCATTCCCATGGGACAAATTCAAGTAGCAAATCTTTGAGAATTTACTTCTCAGAGAATACGCAGCAGGTTATGGAGGGTAAGTTTCTAGAAAAAAACTGAAACATGGTGGTATGGACGGTCGCAGAGTACAGCTGGCCAAATTTAATGAGTTAGACCCGATTCGATCCACATCAGGTGGTCATGGAGGCCAGGAGAAAGGCAAGAAGGTTTGAGTAAGGGTTGAAGACGTGGGTGCCTGAAAATCGTTACGCGGTGCTGAAAATTTAGAATTTCATGGTCCGAACTGTTGGAAAGGCGCTATCTATTTACGGAAGGACGGCAATGAAGCCATAACACGTTTTTAAATAGGAAAAGTAGGCCGTTGGTCAGGAAGGGCCGGTGTGGGGGAAAGACGAGCGGAGGGCAGCAACCCCAATAAGTGTAATTGGATGGTGAGCCAATCCTCCCGAAAAACAAAAACTTGTTGCCTCCTTTTTAGTCTTTAATTAAAGAGCTCTAACTCACGCAAGTATAAACGTGGCCCTCAAGTATGACTGAGAATAGTAGAGTATCGTCCCACATAGAAAGTGCTAAATTTTATCACTACTGCATCAGTCCTATCACTATATTTATTTGCTAAACTAATGGACTTGATTGTGTTGATTATATTTTATTTCTAAATCATATTAACAACTACAGATGCGGAATTCGATCGAAGTATATAGTAATCTTGGAATTATTGGGGATCCTAAACTTCATTTAATAATTTATCTTAATTATCACCAATCATGCTTGAAAGTTCACATATCAAGGGAAAAATATAGCCAAGGACACTAATATATGGGCGCTTAACCATTCTGTCAATGTATTATGACCAACTTACACAAATTTTGTCCATACTCAATAGAAAAACCTCCACCCCATGTAATCACCCACTATAACTAATTTCACTATTTTTCTTTGTGAAATCGCAATTATAATGATTTATAAGCACTTAACCCTTATTTTGACTCTTTACGGCGATATGTAGTTTATTTCTATCTGATTCTCAAAATATTAAGCTTATCCAATGTAAGCGCTCATAGTCACTAGCTATCATTGATTACTAATCCATACTTATATATTATTTTTCAATTCCATACAATGCACTGAAAACGATTGGTGATCTAGCATTCATACATGCCAAACAATCATGATAGAGATTCCTTATGTTATGCAAAAACAATCTATCAACCATGCTTTTAATTAGGCTACATATTAAAATCCTGTTAAAATCCCATAATGGAGATTAGGTTCATGACTAAACCAAGAGCCATTATGGGATTAAATATTACTCATAGAAAAATAAACAATCAATTGAAATAAGATGAAGTAGATTGATCAAACCCAATTGAAGAATAAAATTTCCAAAGGTAAGGTTCAACCCACATCAATATCCAAACACTTGAAACAATAATAATCCACGTTAAAAAAACTCCACAAAAATTCTTAATCTTAGACAAATTGAAATTATAATAATAAAATGTCTCTCAGTTCCCTCTTTTAGGTTTACCTTCTCATAAATCTGATTCAATAATCACCTAATCCTCTTCCATAGTGGTCTTCTTTGTCCTCATCCAGGGGGGGGGGGGCCCCCCCAACTCTGCTCGCCAAAATTTGGCCCTAGCGCCGCTGGCGCTTGGCATAGTACAATTCCTAGCGCTTCTGGCGCTTTAGGTCATGTCCACACTATTACAAAAATGCCATCAGGTGTCCTTTTAGCTATATAATTTACCCTTTTGCCCCTCCAGCTCCAATCCTACATGATTAACATACACCAAAAAACGAAGAAAAACAATACTAAAAACACTTAAAGACCACAATAATTATAGTCTAACAAGACCTGATGCGTAGGTTTAAAAATCCTCTCATATCCATTACCCCCAAACTTAACCAATTGCTTGTCCCCCAAGCAATGCAATGATGCAAAAATGCAAACTTAATATCATGCCTACGGAATTCAAACAAATCAACCAACATAGTATCCCAACACCAAGCCTCAAAGATATCCATACAGTACTTAAGCAGAACCTCTAATACCAATGCAAAGCTTCTATAACTTTTAAATCAATTAGTTAGAGTTTACACCTGTCATCACCCAGGTTTGTGCGTTGTGTGAATACCGACCATTTTAATCTATCACCAATCAAATCTATCACATAAATTAACTTCTTAGAGGAAAACTTTCAATTTTAACTCCACTCAATCCGGTTGAAAACATGCCAATTCAACTGGATGCAAACATATCAATATGCTTAGGGGGGATATCACGATGGTTAATTTAACTCATTTGAAATCATTTTTAAACCATTCCCCAGGAATTCTAACAATTTTTTTTTCTTTAATGAGGGGCATTTTTATGCTTCCTCATCTCACTTTCGTCTGTTGAACGAGTGACGTTTTACGCTCCATCTCGTTCCACTTTGTTTATGAGTGAGTGCATTTTACGCTCCATCGTCCAACCCATCCACATGATCCATTCTTTATTCGGGAAAGGTTCAAAATTTTCAAAAAATTTTTTTTACACCCACACGATTCCCCAAACTTAGATTTTTGCCTGTTTTTGATTTATATGGACGTTTTACACCGATATTATCAAGTTTTAACCCAAAATCTTTCCACCAGAAGAAAATTATGCAACCCCCCCCAAAAATTTGAAATTTAAATTGATTCAAAACAATTGATTATGTGCGATCCTTGCTAACAAGAGTTTCAAACAAGTTGTAAACTTCACTTTCTAATCAAAGTTTTCACTAAGACACCTAGTTTGCCCCAATTTTTCTCAAGTTTAAAACCATTTTTTTGTTTGGGGAAAACCGTCTTATTCAATTGGCCACATTAGATACTATATCCAATTTATTGCCTTAACTCATGAAACTAAATGCAGAACACAACCTAAAAAATGCAACAAGATCTAAACACAATTGAAACATAACAATCTATATGCATGTGGAAAACAAAAAAATAAACTACCCCCCAAACTGAACAAGACTTTGTCCTCATTGAAAAAATAAGAAGAGATTAAGAACAGAGGACTCCCTGATGAAAACACTTACTCCGTCATCACCGCCATCCGGCAACGGTTCATCCATCATCATCATCATCCGCCATCAGGAGGTGAGTCAGGAGGTGGGTTAAATAGAAAGAGGAGGAGGCTGGTGGTAAAACTGGAAATAAGCCATGTAGTTAGAAATTGCAATTTGGATTGGTGAAGGAGAAAGCAAATCTTGGTTATTATGTTCTTTAGCTTTTAGTGTTGTTATGTCCTCCAATTAAGCCCGATCTAGTGTTTTTGCATTTTTTTTATCAAAGTTCCGCCATGTCGAGCGGCCTCTGGCGCTGAGGTTCAATATAGGGGTCCCGCGCGCTTAACAACCCGCGCTACATTGCAGGTGTCCTTTAGCCGAATTGAGCGCCTCTGGCGCTCGTCGTTTGTGCTTGGAGCAAGCGCTGCTAGGCTCTACCTTACAAAATTGAAGCTTGGCCTAGCTGCTTGGGTAAGCGCTGTGAATTAGACTTTTACAAGCGCTATAACAGCGCTGCTATGTAGCAGCGTGGGCTGACTTGAAGCGCCTCAGTGCAGCTGGCTTAGCAAGGAATCAAGCGCCTCAGGTGCTATTATATATAGTGTCTTGGCTAGCGAGTGGCGCATGAGTGCGCTGGTCATGCACATGGATGGGCGCCTAGAGCGCGTGGGCGTGTAGTTCCATACTTAGACAAATTTACCTCAATTCCATATTCCTCAGTTTTTGTTTCAACCTACACACACATCAATTCAAAAGTCCCAAGTTAGTTACAAAAACCCATTTTTTCTTTTTTTTAAAACAAAAATAATAATTGACTTAAACAATAGCAAAATAGAAAATTAAAACCCACTGGGTTTGCCTTCCCATGGTAGCGCCGAAGTTTTAGTCAATTTGCTTGACTAATCTACTGAATCTCATTTCTGGTTCCAATCGCAAATAAATGTCATTGCATATGCCTCCTCATAGTCCTTTTCTTTTCCTTTGAATTCCTTGGCATCATTGTACGTTTGAAAATCCCCCAAACTTATCTTCATCGCATTGGCAGAAAATAACTATCATAATTCGATACAAATTTTCCTATACTCCTTGACCACTTCTATCATTATCGGATTAAGCCTTCTTTGCTTGCAAACCGAACGGCTTGCTACCATCTTTCCAGCAGGAATCTTAATGCATTAGCAAAAAGAAGAGCTTATCCCCTTGATATCTGCTATGGTCCGTCCAATACTCTGATTTTAAACTCTCTAAGCACTTCGTAGCAGTTTTTTTCTCCGATTAGTCTCTCCAGCTTTCGTAAGTGGCCTCGATAGGTGTTTCATGAATTTTTCCGAATTTTGGGGGTGTGGGTATCTAGATATTTCATCAAGTTCGGCACATTCTATACATCCTCCAAATCTGAATCTTTCGCAATTACCCTTTGTTGTGGTTCATGACCCAAACAAACTCTTAACTGCATTCATTCACTAAACTATCCAACCTAGTCAACTCTGAAACAAGTCTTCTTCATCTGTTGGGCTAGGGGGGGGAGCTTCATTACCTTGAAGACGTTAAACGTCACCTCCTGATCATTGTACCCGCATTGTAAGAGCTCCCCTTTTTTGCACGTCTTTGAAAGTTCCTCTCCTTCCCGTGGCCTAGGAATGGGTCTCCCTAGTATGATTGGTATGTTTTTTGTCTTCATCATAATCCAGAATGATGAAGTTCGTCGGACGGAAAAGGATAAATTTGTCAACTTTCACCAGTACGGTCCTCCACTATCCCCGTGGATACCGTGATGGATCTATCAGCTAGCTGCAGGGAAATAATGTATGGCCTATGTTTCCGGTAATCCCAACTGACTGAATACCAGAACCCAAGGCATCAGGTTGATATCTTGCCCCAAGATCACACAAAACATTTATCAAAGCTCAATCTTTTCCAATCGTGCATGGAATTGTGAAACTGCCCGGATCTTTTAACTTTGAAGTTTAATTTACGCTTGAAGCACTGCACTGCATTCTTCCGTCAAGGCCACTTGTCTCAAATTCCTGTTCTAACCTTCTCTTCCTTGACAGTTATACCCTTCATGAAACTTTTGCATAGAAAACTTGGCATTTGGTTCCAATGCCTCCCGCGAAGGGTATGTTTGAAGGCAGTTATGCAGTTTCTTAAAAACCCTCCACAAAACTTTCTGAACTATTTATCGTCCCCTTCTAGGGCGTTGTTTCAATCTTTGTGCGGATACGGAACTTTGAGGGTGAGCTTGTGGTACTGTAGTCAAATCGGGATTCTTTTTATGAACTCGCTTTATTCCTTCTGCTATTTAGCCTGCGACTTGGACTCATACCTTCCTCTCCTTTCTCTGGTTACAGGTTCAATATCTGTCTCAGTTTCAATACCCAATGGTCATCATGTTGTAAACTAGGTGCTTGCCCGTGCCTGGTGCATTTCCTGAATAATGCTTTTCCCGAAATCTGAGTGTAATGGGCCTGACACTGACTGTTCCTTACCCTTCTCTCCGTGGATTTGCCGTCTGAGTTACTTAGGCACATGAACCTTGGGGCCTGCTGTTAAGCATATTCGCCATTTTGCCCCA